>JARDUL010127598.1:0-10910 GCA_030265205.1 Dirona pellucida
TTTCTTTTTAAAGATAATTTGATTTGATAATGCATCCGTGATAAAATGACAGCTCAAGGTTTTTTAAATGCTTCCAAATTGCTTTGAACAGTTTGGTCTTCCATAGAATCAAATCATAGGTCTTGCAGCCATAGGGAAAATGTGCCAGCCTTCAGTTTTTACATAAATATTGCAGTAATCTCTGCTTAAAGGTGCAGTTACTGGTGTTACGAAGAGCCAAAGATTTATGCTAGTAGTATAAGTGAAATACAATGAGAAAAAATATTGCTTGAGACGAAACTTTAAGTACTGAACAGTATAAGAAAAGAAAACCTAACTTTTTTTCCCCCTCTCCAGATCATAATCAACGGACGAACCATTGACGGTCTGATGGCTTCAGCTCTAACCATGACCAACATCTCTCCTTACGACGGACCTCCTTGTAATGTCAACCCGTGCATGAATGACGGCGTGTGTATCCCCATGCTCAACAGGGTGGAGTGTCGCTGCCCTTCAGACTTTGTGGGCAAGAACTGTGAAAAACGTGAGGCATTTATTACTATTAGCTTGTGGTGTTAAGATTTGTCTCGTTCAATCTATACTTGCTAAGTGCCTACCTGTCATGTTTTTTGTCCTCGTAACCTTTCACATTTCAGTGCAAAAGTGTAAGGAACTTTCAATATGTGCAAATTTTCATGTTTCTAATGTTGCTTTTTCACGGTCTTCTCCAATTGTGCCTCACCTTGCCGCGGTGGAGGGGCTTGCGCGTTCTAAGGATGTCAGCCCCACCATTTTCCGAGGTTACTGTGGGGTAATCTCCTCCTTAGCCAAAATTTTTGATTCAAAGAACAAGGCGACATAAGCCCGACTCGTGGACTGACCTAACGATGACGACCGCTTTATGAAAACGGACTACGAGATATGGAACATAAGGTCCATCAATGGAAAGGAAATAGAACTTGTAGAAGAAGTTAAAAAGTACAAGATTAATATTTTAGGCATAATTGAAACTAAAAAGAAAGGTAAGGGATATGAAAGTATAGGTAACCATCATAAACTTATATACTCAGGTGTAGATACTTTGTTTATGATGCTTAAGCCTTACACCGAAAGGTACAAAAGGTAAATTGATCAAGAAAGAAAGAAACTTTTTCTCGGTTAGGGTAAAGACTAAGGGAAAGATTGAGTATATATACCCATTCTGACATAGACATCCATTCTACTATTCAGTTATGTACTCTGAATCAGACAGTCAGCAAGGACGATCAATATTCTTTTACTTCCATACAAAACTCTGTAATAATAGATGTGAAATGTTCCCCCACACTAATAGTCTTCTATCATCACTGACAGCCGTCTGCACAGAAACAAAAATGTATTTCTCTTTATTTTGATGCATGAATTATTTTAATCTGAAATGTTTTTTCCCTATCTCATCCCCAATCCCCTCCTTTTAGGCTATGACCGTATTGATAAAGACCAGTCTATACAATTTGATGGACTGACTTACCTCAGTTACCCCAATGAAGTCTCACGAAGGTGAGTCACTGCTGCCATTTCTTACAATCTGCTATAGCATATATATATTTTTTTTTAATGTTGATAAATCTTTTTATCTTCTTTTTTTTTGGTATCCCGCCTTGTTCTAGTTTTAAATCAAAATGGGTCATTGTGGAAGCTTTTTAGCACTCACCTGTTTTTCTCCAAAATGCATGTATATTACACTTTGTAAAGATATATATACATAAGACATTGTTTGACTATGGACTCGTCACTGTTGTGGTCATATTATATATAGTGCCACCCTCAACAGGGTTCAAATCTACAAACTGAAGAAAAGAAAATCTCAACAAGTCTAAAAGCTAAGACAATTTCAATATCATCTGTTCATGATATTTAATGACATTTTCTACAAAGAGGTCATGATTTACCTTTCAGACAAAAAGGACAACAGAATAACGCTTTCAAGGTTGTCTTCCGCACCTCTCAAGCTGATGGAGTTTTGTTGTTACAAAAGGGTGGGGATTCGGCAGAAGATGACTATCTCAGCCTTGCCATCAGCAATGGGTTCGCTGAATTTTCGTATAATCTGGGCAAACAGGACCCTGGCAATCTTCACATTATCCGTTCAAAGGAGAAGGTGAACGATGGAGAATGGCACACAGTCTCTGTGGAAAGGTGAGGAAAACCTCTTTTTTGTTTTAATTTCATTTTTTTATGTCACTGTAAAGCACAGCTACGCACTACTATTTAGTCATTACTATTTACTATTTTGACACGGTTTCATGATTTGCATGCCAGCAGTAGCAAAGCAGATTGCCTAATTTTCAAACTGTATTTCTTACAACTGTCACAGGAAGGGTCCTTTGAGATCAGAATCCCATTGTCTCTCCTCTTACAAATGTTCTTATTTTCATTACACTGTTCTATCATTTTCCCATTCAAACTGTACAAAGTAGTAGGGGGATCTTCTCCATGCACAGTCCTGGATAATGTACAAGGCACCTACTATGTGCATTAATCCAGCTGGGATCTGATATTTATCCAAAATTTAAGACAATAAGGTAACCAGCCCACTTAGCCCAAATACAATGATAATAATGGTGACCTGCTGAAGCTATGTAGACTTGAGTAAAAATCGGAGTATGTAAATAGCTTCAATCTCAATGATTGACAGCACAAAAGTGACGTTTGGACCGACAGGCCTTTGTCAAGCAACAATTAACAAGAAACAATCACAAGTAAAACATAGATCTAGTCTTGGTGTCTAATGTAGAAACTGGGTGAATTTTCCGAAGGCAGGGAAAGATTCTTATTTGGACCAAAATAAATTATACTAAAGTAGAGGTATGTTGTAGAGGTATTGTTTTTGTTGTTACATTGAAATAATGTGAAATTACAAAACAAATAATCAACGCAGAGATTCTTTAGTATTACAAGTGGACAAGTATCCATGGCAACAGCCAAGCCACTCTACTACTACTTGGAATGAAAGCACCATAATCCAAACCACCCATTGTTTTGTTTTATTTTTAGACGTCAACGCAAGGGCACCCTGAAGGTGGATGATGGAGAGGAGGTGGTGGGCAGTTCCCTGGAGGGCACCAAACAGTTGGACACGGATGGATTGCTGTGGGTTGGGGGCCATATGAGTCTACCGTGGTACCTACCAACCACCAGGAACTTTATGGGTTGTGTGGACACTGTGGAGGTCAATGGCGTAGAGTTGCATTTGTTGGATGACAAATATGACCGTAGCTCTTCCATCGCCTTCTGTACATAATAATAATAGATAAAGTAGGACTAGGATTAGTGAAGTAAGGGGAGGGAGGATATTAGGATAGGGCTTGTTTCATGTGTTGATTGAAATACACGCCTTTGGAATCTTATTGTAAGAATGTTTTCTGTGTGGTTCGTGAGTTATGTGATGAGTTGAAAAGTTTGTAGTTGTCATTGTTTGTCCAGAGTATGACTTTTTAATAATTGAAACTCCTTCTTGAGCATAAAACTTTGCTCACTCAGTTGATTTACTTAATAACACTTTGTGAAGTCAAGAAAGGAACAGTTTCATGGCATAATGCAGTCTAGAGGAGGGTTGGGGTTTTGTTGATGGCTGCATCCATTGGTTGTTTATTGGATTGTTACCTTTTGCGATTATATTTTGAGTTTTTTTGTTGTTATATTGTTTTTACTTTCAAATGGACCGAAATACTAGATTTTGGTTGCAGGTCGAACTACTGCTTAGCCTGTCTTACCCTCACGTGTTGAACAGAAAATATATCCCCTAGTTGTTGAATAAAATCTGTACGATCAATTTGTTTTAAATCATGAAATAGGAAGCAGACCCTCTATGCCCATGAATTAAAAACAGAATTAACAATTGAAGTCACAGTGACCAGATGTGAGATGGGTAGAGAATAACGACATCGTGCAGGCTGGACCATATCGTTCAAAGAGGTAAATTCATCAGGCCCTTTTGAGTGGAGCAGACTGCAAACATTTAATAAAACACTTGATTAAATGGAGGGGATAGACAAAAAGTTGAACAGAAATTAATTTACTGATAGAATATGAGGGGTTTTGATATTGCCTATCAGGCATTGAACGAGGTCTTGGGAGTTTTGCGATTTTATGATTTTTCAACAAAAGGTCATTAGCTTTTAATCCAAATATTCACTTCTGCTTTCAGAAATCATTTTTAATATTTCTGTGAATATTATTTGAACAATTTTGATGTATTGTAAATATACTAATTGACTCGTTCCGCTATATTTAATTGGATGATGAAGTGATTGTGTTGTAACAAATAGAAATTGCAGGCTTTTGCATTGCGCCACACATAAGATCTGTACCATTCGGTAAACTGTAAGCATTGCTTGAAAATATGTTATCTGAAAACAATTGGAGAAATTGTCTGAGCAGATTAGTTGGAACTAGGCATTTCAAATTTGTTTACGTTCATTATAATGTAAGAGATCCAAGAGCTTCATTCTTTGTACATAACTTATTACCAGTACACAACCATTCAATGTTCTAACCCTCATACAAATTTCCTATGTGAATATGACCAGACGCATTCTATTATATTTCTTTTCATCAGTTTCACAAGAAAAACACTAACGATATGTTCTCATTAATCTGAATAATTCATCCAAATCTTCTAACGCAGGCTTTTGAGAGTTGAATGATAGAATTACATTTCAGAGGAAATCATGCAAGGGTAGAACCAGTCCACTACAAAAATGCCTTAGATCTATCAATTCCTGGAAAGGGTTGTTATAAGATACTTTAAATCAAGAACAATCCAAAAGTAGCAAACCTGATTGAATCTGAGTCATCTCCAGTCCAGGCCATTCTGCCAAAACCATCTCAAATCACACAATTTGAGCAAATGTTTTGTTGTTTTTTTTCCTTTAGCAGTGTGGTTTTGGTGGGTTATTTTGTGAAGTAGGCATTGTACTGACCTGATTAACTTTAATAATCTTTGCACTTCAAGTTCATATCATTAGTAATAAAAGTACTCATACAAAGTATCGTTGTGCTTTGTGTATACATAATATACATTACTACTAATGCATCATAGATTAATCACATCATGTTTTATCATTGAAATGATTATTGCCTTGTGCTGCAGACTTGACAGGGTTAATTTTGATCTGCCATTTTTATTTTCATGATACAGACATTGATTACACCATGCCACTCCATTTATACACAAGTTTATAAAGATTTTCCATTAATGTTTATTTAGTTAATAAAAGAATTTTCAAAATTTAAATGGCAATGGTCAAAGCGGTATCATTTTTACTGGTGAAAAGAATATAATATTCTCTTTTAAACGAGATATACAATAGTAAACAATTAGTAAGTGATGGTTGTTGCATGCACATAAATAGAATACAGGTACAATAATATTATAAGATGCTACAGATTGAAAAAAGAATTGCCGCAAATGACATGGAAATGTTTTAAATGTTCTATGTGTAGGCATTGAATGAAGAGGTGGATTTATAGCTGAGATCCATGAACATCAAGGCAACTACAATCTCAAATTCAATTCATGTATTTTGACAATAGCTCTGGTTTATTTTGATATATATATGTTTTCATGTACAATTCTGATGATATACCTATATTATATATACATATTAAAATCTTGAAGGAACTACTTCTCCATGTCGGTTGTGATTGATTGGCCTTCTTGGCTTCTGATGCCAAAGAAATGTGCCAATAGATCTTAACATAATCTTATGATATCGGTTTGCCCATCATCCAACCGCGTTATAGCTTCAAATTAGCATTATACCTAATTGATATAATATTATGTGTGTAAATTAATTGCAAACTTAGGTTTGTTATGCTTGGCCATGTCTTGATATTTATTCTCATTGCAGTTTGTGTGATATATATAAAATATATAAAAGACTTTGTGTCATGTGTAAATGATGTATTGTCAGCGATTGCATGTGAGTTGAAGAAACGGTCACATCAAGTCTTTTTTATTTTTGGGATGGGGTGGTGGATCCATTCTGCTGTCATACAAGTTTCAAAGCTTTTCTGATAAGACAGATATGATCAGACTTGGATTCTCTCCTTTCCAGAAATTTAAAAAAATCAATTATGGAAGAAAAAAAAGTCTTAGTTTTGGATCGAATGGTACAGGTACCCTACAATTTAAGAGTATCATAAAATTAAAAGATTTGTAAAGACCTCAGGCCATGGTAGAATCAACTTTTGTACAATCCTATACTGCATAACATATAATGCATTTAAAGTGTATCTAGACTCAAAGAAGAATGGAGAGCATTTTATGAAAGGAGAAAGCTAATGTACCCTACATTTCTCGTCAATGAATTTTGATGGATTGTGTTTTAGTCATATAAACAAATATTTGATTTTAGTTGTGCTTTTATGTATATCTATCTTTTCAGTTAGAGCTGCTTATTGTGTATCATCACCAGGAGTATATATTAGTATTATTACAGTATTGCAAAAATGAATCATAATTTATTTTGTAACTTGTGTAAAAGACAATTAGCATGCCAAATGTTGCAAATTTCATTTTTTATCTTCTTATATTATCAGTGTTGCCAACTTTTATTTGCAAGTCAATTTTTTTCCCCCTTAATGTTTCTTCAAGCTTGCAAGATATCATTTCTTTCCATTAAATGTTATTTTCATTGCTCTTAATTTGCATTCCACAAAAAAAATGGACCAATTTGATAAGTTCAAATTTATGTACATCCATATCTGCTGAGAAAGTAGTGCTACATATTTACAAAATCAGAGTAGTTTGCGCAGGGATCAAACATGTCATTTTTTCCACCATTGTCTTTGACGACATAGTGGCACAGTCAATCTGTTTATTTTAGTTTCTAAGCCTTGAGAAAGAAAAAAATGTAACATTTCATAGTTGTTGTGAGATCTGGCAAAGGGGCCTCAAAGTCATTGGTTGGCATTTTTCAGGAAAAACTTGCTATGAATTTTGAAGGTTACATGAGCTGAAAAATTTGGGATACATTTATGTGCACTTTAAATTTGTACATTTAAAATCAAATGGTTTCTTATAATTGAAACCAACTGCATCTTAGAACTATTCCAGCCTTAAAATTTGTTGACACCCCTAAAGTGCAATAGTTTTATTCCATTGGTAATGGTAGCTTACTCTCAATTGAAGCCGATGTGAAACCCCATTGGTTAGATGGCATCACGTTTATAGAGCTTGACAGCCATGTTGGAACCCAGTTTGT
The DNA here is from genome assembly GCA_030265205.1 of Dirona pellucida. Lineage (NCBI taxonomy): Eukaryota > Metazoa > Mollusca > Gastropoda > Nudibranchia > Dironidae > Dirona > Dirona pellucida. The sequence goes on from JARDUL010127598.1 coordinate 7,230, forward strand.
TCGTGTTTACTACTATTTTTGTTGTTGTTTTCCTGAATCTTCACCTTGATGCCACTTTTCTGAGTGCATTTGCCTTTATTTTCCATAATCAAATTGAAATGGAAATTCACTGATGAATCCAAGATAGAGAGATGAAGCAGTAGTGGAAATTTTCAACAACAAAAATATTTCAAAATGTACACTTTTTCTTCAGGGGTTTTATTTTAATTATTGCAACAGGGGGCTAATAACTTTTTATAATAATGAAATTGTGATTGTGTAAACCAACAGTGGAATCAGTTCCTGCAATTTGATCGTAATGGGATCAAAAAGTCCCAAATGACAATTTTAGTGTTGGAAACCATTTCAGATTGTTTCCAAATTATTATAACAAACATAATGTTGTTTAGATGGTTGTTTTTTGTGTATTTGTTTTTGTCACTCTGAATCCCTGCTTGTCTTGGCATTTTAGCCTGGTCTGTTAAAACTTGTCAAATGCAACCTTTTTCACTTATGGAACTGTTCAGATTTTAGTTATTTTTTTACACATGAATAATAAAGCATATAAGTATAAGTGTTGTTTAACATAAAGATTGTTATACTTTATTGTTACTGATGTCTTAGATCAATTGAAGAGTGCTTTTCCAAAACTGGCTAAGTCATTATTTTCTATTTTTCAGAAATTGAGAAAATTTCTCATTTATTACTATCACTGCTTGTCTTTCAAGAAGACTTTAAACAGATTTAGTACCGATTTACTGAATTTTGGGGTACCAGTCTATATTTAGTACATAGCTCTGATATTGCTTTAATACCAGGGTAGCATAACTCAAAAAAGTAAAAAACTGACTTAGCGAGTTTTGGAAAAGCACTCTTCAATTGTAGATTGTTGGTTAACATCAGAATTATTTTACTATAGTTTATCATCAATTCAACATATTTGTAGCATTGTTATTGTCATGGAGAGGATTTAGGAAATAAGTTTTGGTGTCCAATGTTTCAGGCTATAGAACAAAATTGAAGTTTAGGAGTTGTAAAGTGATGAACTAACAATTAACATATATTGTGGGATTTATTTTAGTTTTGACCTTGCTTGTTTTTCCCAAGCAAAATGTTTTGCAATAAAATTAAAAGCCTCTGAATAGACTGCATCAAATCCCATTTTCATGCTTATTCCATGTTTCTGTCATCCTTAATGTTTATACCAATATTATATATGAATATAATATACTTACTATATGTGTATTTTACTACTATATTCTTCCTTGTCATGTAATAAAATTGAAGTACATTCCTAACAAGCTCTGTGTGTATTCCATCTATTCCTTAGAGTTTTTATTTTGATTTGGAAAAAAAGACGTTTGAAGACTATGTAGGACACAATATTTTTATTTTTTTTATACCATTAATTGTAATATTACAGAGAGGTGTTGATAGCGCTTAATATTGAGTGTGCCCTCCTTTGGCATTCACCATCTGAGCAATATGGGTTAGCATTGTGCAAACGAAATGCTTTGCTGTCACTTGAGGAAGGTTGTTCTTGTCCTGAACAAGCACTTCCATTAGTTCCTGCACAGTCTGGATGTTTTTGGTTGTTTCTTTTTGTTTTGTTTTTTTGCGTTCACATGACAATCGAGACAAGTGGTGTGATTGTGCTGGCTGAGGGAGGAATGGAACATTCTGTTGATGGAGAAATTTTCCACAGCTGGCTGTTGTATGGGGGCGGGCGTTGTCTTGTTGAAATACTGGCAGTTCTGTGTTCCATGACATTGATGGGCGGGACGTCATGTGCTTCTAGAATCTTCCCAGAACGACGAGTTGGATTTATCGTCTGCGCACTTATGCCACCCCATACCATAACATCACCACCACCAAATGGTTGAACTTCAACAATGTTCTCGTCTTGAAAACATGTACATGCCGGTCTCCAAATTCTTATCCGCCCATCTGATTGAAAGACATTGAAGCCACTTTTGTCACTGAAAAGCACAGCATTGCACTGGGGTTGCTACCATCTCTGGTGAGCCAGGGCCCATTCTAACCGACCACCTTTGGAACTGTCATAATATCATTAATTTGTCCTTTTATTCAATTTTGTTTTTATAATAATGTCACTAAATTTAATGTGGTTAACAAATTTGAGTTGTGACGCAATTCAATCACATCAAAATTGATTCGCTGAGAGTTAACCAGGGAAATTCTACAATAAATCATTTCATTTCGTTTTGTAGTTTGGAACATCGATATATGCATTTTCATTTTAGATGTAAATTGCAAACCTTGATCATATTTTTCAAAGTTTGAAGAGTTACATATCAATCGAATAGGGATTGGATAGGCTTACTGACTGTACCATCCATTTTTATGTCAGGTCTTTCTACAAGGAGACAATACGCACAACATAGTGGTGCATTTATTTTGTGACTCAGTAATAGTATATATTCAACAATAGTAGGATGATCACACCACACAATAATCTGTGCCCTCATTGAATCAGAATCAGAACTTCATACTTGAATACGCCCTGGGTCACCTTTGCCAACACCGAAGTTGGAAGTTTGATCTGATTAGCAGATTAGTTTATTTTCTACTATCCCCATGACACCATCAGGTGCTGTTGACACTGTTTGATCGCATGGCTGTCTACTACAATGGTCACTCATCCAAGTAATAACAACGCTCAAAGTTGCTGAACTTACCCACCGTGCAACACGAGTACCATGTGCCACGGACTCCTCACAATGGCCAATATTATTGCTATATTTTATGTTGATTCAATTACAATTCTGGGGGATTATGTGTTTCAAACTACGCCTCATACAGCTGCTAGAATGATGATGATAGCGGGATAATGTTAGTGCCAGTAAGAGACAAAAATAGAAATAGAAAAAAGATTACCGTCGCCCGGGGAAACGAACCCATGCCTGCCACAGCAACACCGCCTCATCGTGAACAGAAAACCAGCTCACTATCTCTGAGCTAACCCTCCACCCCATGAATAACATCCCATTGTAAAAAAGATGGCATCAACCTTATTGACCAGACCAAGTGACAATTGCTCCACAACTGCTGGGATTAGGGACGGGCCTTTCCTCCAGTCCTAGTTGGGTAGGTGGGTCGGGCTTGGGCTATCTTGCTACAACCAATGTTGAATGTTTTAGACCTTGTTTAGTGAAAGTGAAAGCTTTTATCAATATTTATTGCTGTAAAAAAAAAACCCCCATGATTTTCTGACTCCTTGCTTAATCAGAGGTCTGGTTCAATCCCTGCTCATTGAATATGTGGACTATTATCATTGTAACATTTCAAATGTTAATGAGGAAAAAACAAATTTCAACTTACAACTTTTATTACATTCAAATTGACAAATCAAAAAGAATAAATACATCTATTGCATCACTAAGACCTCAATCTATGGCCAAAACTCCTAAGATAAATCTATAAGAAGGTGACAAAAAGTATCACTTCTAATGATCAATCTTTGAAACCATTAACAGTATTATGACTATGGGTGCATGTGTATCACAGGGGGGAAAAAAGGCAAACTATACTTCCTATTAAATTTAATTTGTTTGCAGGTTCCTATGCCCAAAATGAGATGATGGTGGTGGTTGTGATAGGAGTGGTGGTAGTGGTAGTGGTAGTAGTAGTAGTAGTAGTGGTAGTAGTAGTAGTAGTAGTAGTAGTAGTAGTAGTAGTAGT
>JARDUL010127820.1:0-10909 GCA_030265205.1 Dirona pellucida
GAGAGAGAGAGAGAGAGAGAGAGAGAGAGAGAGAGAGAGAGAGAGAGAGAGAGAGACAGAGAGAGAGAGACAGAGAGTGATAAATAATAATAAATGACATTTAATAAAAATGGTGGTGGGGCAGGATGTAAAGCGAGAGGGGCGTGTAGTGTGTGTGTGTGGGGGGGGGGGGGAGGGGGGGGGGGTATGGGTATGACAATGGAGGTAAACTTTTATTAGAGAAAAAGAGAGAAAAAGGAGGAGGAATGAGAAAAAAACCCCTCAAACTCAATTATGATAATTCAGCATTATGGGTTCAATACCACTCATAGCCTTGGGGTTGCCTTGAAGATATGTGATCACCTTGGGATCCACATCCATGAAGGCTGTGTTGGTAGGTGCAAATACCGTGATATTTTCGTCACCTGTGAATGAATATTATGAAACAGTGGTGGCATCTATCAAACCTATCAATTATATATATATCAAAATATAAGAAAATATCACGATGTAGGTAATAGATGAAGAAAAATGGGTGTCAAAAAAAAATCAGCCGCCTCAGTTGGGAATCCAACCAATGACTAACCGTGCGAACGTGCAATGCATTACACCATTGTGACCGTGTGAACGTGCAATGCATTACACCATTGTGACTTCTGAACTTGAGACACAATATAAGGTTTGTGTACGCTTGGCAAGTTCTATTAGTAGATCTTTTGATATTTCATGTGGCGACCAACTTTTCACATGACCTCTGAGAATTTCAAGCCTAAAGGGTTTATTGTTATCTATTATAAGATGCCTGTGTAAGATAATACTAATAATAATAGATAGCATTTCTATAATAGTGCTTTACCTCCTTGAACAGGGTCTAAGCGCTTTACAATCATATTATACAACGTAAAACACATTGACGGTGAATAAATATAGTCATTCATGAAGTAAAAAGGTGGAATTTGAGTTTTGATTTAAAAATCGTATGACTTCCTGAACACCTGACATGCACAGGTAGTGTGTTCCAAAAGTGGGGTGCCGAGAAAGTAAATGATTGCTCACCGATTTTTCAACTGATTTTTGGTTTGACCATTATTGATTTGTCGTCATTTGATCTTAGATTTCGTCTTGGGTTATACACATTAAGCAAATCTCTGATGCAGTCTGTGTTCAGGGTCTTAAACACAATTGTGCAAACATTATATTCAATTCGTTTCTCGACTGGCAGCCAATGGAGCTCTTTTAAAAGGCAAGTGGCAGAATCCAATTTACTTTTCTTTAAAATAAGTCTGAGCAACTTGCAGGCTTCGTAATTTATCTTTGGATGAATGAGTTAAAAGAAAGTTGCAATAGTCAAGCTTTGACAACACAAGGGCACTGACTAACAATTCAGCAATGTTTGATGGTATTAAACCCTCTAGTGCCCAGAACACCACTTTTTGTACCCCCGAGAGAGACGCTTATAATAGATATGCATGAATCTCTATTTCAATAGTAGGTTCCATTACAGGAAACAGCAATACTGTGAGATGAGCTATTTCTAGCCATTACAACACCCAGTGTTTACATCCTGTTTCCCGTCAAATGTTTTCTGTGTATGGTTACTGATCATTACAAGTTTCAATCCTGTTCCATCCCCATAAAGGTAAGTACAAATTATTTTTTTGTGTGTCTAATGTGCTTTTGACATATATCATTTTATACTTCTATATGGTTGAAATGAAGTAAAATCAATATTGAAGAAATTTATTCACTCTCAAAATGTCGTGTTCCAGTAGTGGAACGCTGGTAAAGGGAAGTAAATTTGTGTTCCACTAGTGGAATATTATATGGTATATTATGTTCTAGAAATAATCTTTACTTTATTTACTGTGCATAATATATTGTGTGTATGTATATCACGCTTTGTTCTGACATTAACCTCTATTTTCTTTTTTTATGATCCACAGAATGGAGAACGGATTGCGAGAACATGGTTGGAGTCATAGACCCCTTTGAAAGTGACGTCTTTTTCTCTGCTCCTGAGAATGATGCAAGCACCGATGACGATGACATTACATCATCCATAACTTAAAAAAGAAAGAGAAGTGATATCGAGGATGAGGACGACCTGTTATTGCCTTCAACATCAACAGGGACGAGAAGAAAATAGCCAAAACAACATCAAGAAATGAAAGTATGAGACAGACAATAATGATGACGACACTCCCCTGGCTCTCCTTCAAGACACATTTGCAAGCAAATTGCATATATGCCTTGTCCTGCCATTGTCCACTTCTACAATAACAACATGGGAGGAGTGGACCTGTTGGATTCCCTGACATCCCTTTTGTAAGGCAAAAACATAGACCATACGATGGTTTATGAATATGATGTTTCATGCTACCAATATGGTCCTTGTCACATCATGGTTGAGGTATCGGCGCCCCTGCTGCTTGCTGAAATAGAAATCGAAGCCACTCAGTGATTCCCAGAAGTGTTGCAAGTGCCTTTATTGCAATTAAAACAAACCGCTGAGACCACTTGTATTTCATAAGCTCCCTGTTGCCGATGTTCGATTTGACGGCATGTACTACCTACCAATATTTGCACACAAAAGGCTAAGATTAAAAAACAACCATAGCAGCCTAAAAACATCATCTGGCTGCATGAAATGCAAAGTGCATCTTTACCCGAAAGAATCAGGAACTGCTTCACAGAATACACTTCAAGTGACTTTCGTCATAATCAGTGTTCCATCAGTGGAACATATCACCTGAGGCCCAGTGTTCCAATAGTTTCATTTTCATCAATAAGTGTCTATTTCTACTTGGTTCTGATAAATAAAATTCTTTTGGGGACGCACAGTCTATGCCTGGGCACTAGAGGGTAAAGTGTCTAATATAGATGTCACATTGGAAAGGGGTTGCATATAAACTGTGAAGAGGAAAGGGCCATTACACCAAAATTAAAAATATGTTCATTGGATTTGACACCATTGACCACAACAGATTGCAAACGTCCTTTTAAATACGAGTGGAACCAATCAAGCGCTACCGCTATTTCCGAATGTATTCTCTAGGCGTGTCAACAAAATGGTATGATCGATGATTATGGTTGTCAAATACTGCGGATAGATCGAGGATTTGACTCAGCATTGACTAAAAGGTCGTTAGAAACTTTCACAAGGGCAGACTGATAAGTCTGTTCTAAACTATTTGCTTTTAAATGAGCTAGCAACTGAGAAAGAATTATTGGGCGTCGGTGGCCGAGCAGTGAGCACGACTCAACTGTTGGTGTTGACAAGCCTGGGTTCTAAACCCTTCAGCGACAAAAATATATATACAATGAAATGTATTGGCTCACCGGCGCTTCTGTCCTTGGGTAATACACTTTGCCTTGCTTACCTCGTCCTATCGGAGACGGACGTTACATTTCGGAGGTCCCCTCGGATGTAAGCAGCGTTTGTCCTTGTTCAAAAAATTGTAATCGCGCCTAACAGGCAGCGTGTGGCGGCGCATTGAGTGTTGAGTGTTCCGTTGCTTTCCCGAGGAAAATGTGCTACTGTAAAGCGCTTAGAGCATGCATGGTGATGATCGTGAATAAGCGCTATATAAATGTAAATTATTATTATTATTGCTTTCTCTAATTTGGAGATGAATGGGAGGTTGGATACGGGACGATAATTTTTCAGATCATTTTGATCGAGAGGTGGTTTTTTTTAACAAGGGACGAACCAGGGCTTTTTTAAAGTAAGATGGAACTTCAGTAGTCAAGGAGGTATGAATGGCTGATGTTACAGAGGGCAATAGAGTGTCGATGGATTGCGACAAAATAGAAGCAGGTAATGGGTTAAGGTCACAAGTTTTCACTGGCGCTTTTGTAATCTAATGTCTAATAAACTCTTCTATGACTGGTTGAAGTGACTCTAATTTGTTTCCATTGAAGGTAATTTCGTCTACTACATTATCATATCGAATATTTTCAGCCTTTTCTACACAAAGAAGTTGGCAAATTTATCAGGCCATTCAGAAACATTATGTTTGTTGGGCAATGTAGTACATTTTGATCTACCAAATAACTCATCCGTAACACCAAATAACTGTTTACAAGATTTTGATTGGTTACGTTTTGTAACAAAATAGTCAGCTTTGGCACGTCTAACAACATATTTCCACTCCCGAAAATAGGCATGGTAGTTTTCCTCATGCACAGTTAGTACTGATTTTATGTCCCTTGACGTAATTTTCACTTTTTAAATGTTGGGACGTTGAATGGCGAGTTTCAGCTCGATTAGTTTGTGGTCGGAAAATGGAAGACGGGAAACAGTTGCACCTAGATTGATGATGGATCGAATTGTTAACCACCACCCAGACAAGAATATGGCCAGAACGATGAGTTGGGGTTGAAACGAGCTGGGTCATGTTGTGTTGATGGATTAATTCAGTTATTTTCAAGTTTACGTTGAAATCATCGAAATGAAAATTAAAATCGCCTAGGAAGAGTGGAAAACCGGGCTGAGCTCCAACTGACGAGAACAGACTGTTTATTTTATCACGGACCATCGATAGTGACACGCAATTATTTCCATTGATAAGTGGTCGGTATATGCAAACGAAGTTAAACGTGCTATTGGGTAGGGTCAAACGTGTATGCACAGCTTCCAATGTTGTCAACTGGGTACACCAGTCGGCCGTAGATGTTATTTTTGACGATAATACGTTTTTGAAAATGATAGCAATGCTTTCCATGTTGACTAGGGAAACACTTCAAAATATAACCAGGTGCAGTGAGCGCTGCCATGGTCGCTTCGTCGCCGGAAATTTGCAGTCACGTCTCAGTAAAAATAGAATATCAACATCTGTCTCAACAATTAAGTCGTGAATCTCACCCGTCTTGTTCCTGCACGATTGACAATTTGTATCAAATATTTTTAGAGTTTGAGTTTTATGAATTATTGTCGATGTTGTAGGTAAGATCGTGTCAGTATTGGATAGTTGGTGCAAATCTATCGACCTGGATGTTGTGACCTGTTTTGAGTGGTGGGTTATTGTAGTTAACATGGTAGGAGGACAAGGTGGGCGGTTCTGTGGCGATGGCCGACCAGTGACGACCGTCTCAATGGGCCGTTGTTTGTTTCTGCCACCTCGACAGTTACATTTTCGATTGTTAAAATTGAAATGTGTGTAGACGGTGTGATGGGTCATGGTGGTATGTATGTCAATGACTATAAGATGCTGTCAATAATACACAAATTATATCACAAGAGATGTAAAAAATACTTAGAAAATAGGATCCAAATTCCAGAAGATGGGCAAACTGAACGACACTCGTAAAGGCAAGAATTATCACAGAGCAAAAACACACAGCTGCTTCTCAGCGCACACTAAACATTTATATATGAGTATGTAAATTAGCTTCAACGATTGACAGCAAAAAACCCAAGAAAACAGTGACGTTTCGACCTAAGGCCTTTGTCGAGCAACAATTAATAAGAAAGCAGTTGGGAGTGGGTCGAGTCGAGGTCAAAACATTTTAATGTACTGTTCATGATGGTTTATCGCGCTTTCCGTTGTGGAGATTATGACATTGTTCCTACACCCCCCCCCCACACACACACATACATACATGCATAAGGACACAAGCGCCGGTGAAACAACACATTTCATTATGTATACGTAAAATAGAATATTGTCGTGACGGGTTTAAATCGTAGGTGGGTCGGTCACCCGCCTTTCAGAAGCAACGATAAACGTTGCCACCGACGCCCCTATATATATATATATCAAACGGCGATGCTGAACTGCCAAAAGGAAATGGCGACGTACAAATTAATCTACATGAAGATCAACAGCACAAATTTCGAGACAGACATGAAGGGACTTATTGCTGAAGAAAAACGATCGTACTACAGAGACAAGATTGACTTTTGTCCAAGTTTTTTTTTTCGGGGATATATTTGATTAAATCGGTGGACGATAAAAAGTGCTCAATTACCCAGTCATATCCCTAAAAAAGAGTTTCCAAATGTCTCAACAATTAGGGATGAATTTTACCGACCCTTCTGTCAAACTAATTGGCCCTATTTTGGATTGTTTTTGTGAAGTAACTGAAACATAAGTTAGAGAAATAATTAAATCTTCAACCCAAGGTCATGTTCATTCTACCCAATTCCCACAAAAATATTACTCCAATGTCTGGATTCATCTGAAGAACATATTACCGAAATCATTAATCATTCAGGGACTGTTCTAAACTGTTATAAAGAAGAAATTGTCCTCTTCTGAAAAAGTCGAATCTAGACCCAGACATCCTCAAAATTTATCGCGAAGTTTTTAACTTGCCTTTTATTTCGAAAATTCTTGAAAATTTGTTTTGAGACAGTTAAAAGAACATTTGTCAAATAACTAACTGATTGAAAAATTCTAGTCTGCTAACAGAGAATACCGAAGCGGCTCTATTGAGAATTGTTAACGTTATTTTACTGTCTATTGACAATAGAGAAGTATCCATCCATCCTTACTTTATTAGATCTGTAAGCAGCCATTGATACGATTGACCTTACAATCCTCTAAGACATTTTAGTTGTAAACTATGGAATATGCGGTGTTGCTTTTCAATGGTTTGAATCCCATGTGTCAAATACGACTCAGTCTGTCTTGATAAATAGAAACAAATTTCCTTGTCTGCCTTTGAAGTTTGGAGTTCCCCAGGGTTCAGTGTTAGGTTCGTTGTACGCTCTGTATACTATGCCTCTTGGGAAAGTTATCATGTCCTATTCTTTAAGTTACCACATGTTTGCTGATTACACGCATATGTTTCTATTTCAGACGATGCGGAAAGCTTATATCTATCAATAAGATATTGGATGAAAACCCATAAGTTGAAATTAAATGATGCAAAAATAGACCTTCTTCTATATGGATCCGAACCCAAAACCGGACTAGATCCACCCCAAAAAGTTCAAAAAATAGCTGCAAGACTGGTCCTTGGAGTCAATCATTCGACAGAACTAGTTCCAAAAATACGCAGATCTCAAGATAAAAGTTCCCAAAATGAACTGCATGGAACTCCCTTCCGTTGTCAATATAATTATATATGAGCATACCAAAGAAAGGGACCAAGAAACGGAACTAACCCTAACCACGTTCGTAAACGTTTGTATGATGTAATCCTGCGAAGGCTCTTAATGCAACTTAGTCTTTGCATTCATCAAATCTAAGAATTTATTTGCTTTGGTTTTGATACTCGTGCCAGAGAAACTGTTAAGTACGTGCGTATTGTGTGCAGTGTTATAGTTTTGTATGTTTTGAGTACTATCATATATTCAACATAATGTGGCAATTATTGGACAGCGCAGTGCAATGTATAGCAGATAAATATGATACAATATATGTATGGAATGGGTTTTATCACGTGCTTTATTATGGTAAAACCTACTTCATTAATCTTGGAAAACACGTTGATCAATTCGACGCACCCTTTGATCCTTTTACGCATCTATAAATTACGTTTGATGTAAACTATGATTAGGATGTCAATTATGATTAGGATGTAAATCATGATTAGGATGTAAATTATGATTAGGGTGTAAATTATGATTAGGATGTAAATTATGGTTAGGATGTAAATGATGATTAAGTGCGCGATACACTCTCACATAACACAACTAACACGTACACCCCCCCCCCCCCCGGCCACACACACACACTCATGCACACACAAACAGACACACACACACACACAACACACACATATATTCACACAAAAACACATAAAGAAAAACGCAGACAAGATGCAACAATCGGAGGGACAAAAGAGGATCGTCAATATTTATTGACGTGTGATCACATAATATTGTCTATCATTTGATATGAGGACATTTTTATCCATATAATTGCAAAGCTCATCTTGAACTTGTCGTATATTTATGTATGTATGTGTTTACATACTTTTTTTCTTCACTTTTATGAAATTATCTTCATATGCACGAAAGGAAACCGAGTGAAAGGAAGTTTGAACATCGATAGTAAGTGTTTTGCATGCAAATTATGTAACACTATGAAAATGTGCCTTTTTGGATAAGAAAGATTTTTATTCAAAGCTTAATAACTCATGAGAATTGAGTGATAGGCATATACCATGTTAAAAATATGTTTGTTATTGATGCGAAATTACAAAAGATATTTATAAATTTGAAGCGCCTGTTGATCCTGTGTCACCCTGTATCAGTTTGTTTGACAGCTAACATTTCACTTTCATTAATACAATCCTTCCCAAAAAAATATTGTTGTTGACGCGACGTATTCCAACATATGCGATACGACATAATGCTATGATTGATTAAAAGAGTTTATGCTGTCCATGATTCGAACCCGACACCTACGCATCTCCAAACCTGCAATACTCTGTAGCAAATAGTCATTCTTACTTTTGATTACAGCGTCCAACCCAGATGAGGTGAGTAGAGAGTTGAGTGTACTTAGGTCAGCACGCGATCCGATTATGTCCATGACATTGCCTGACGGGGTCTGTAGAACACCGTCCAAAACTTCCAGGAATCCGTTGCTAATATGAATGTCCTTCTTTGTGATGTTGACACCCTCGGCTGTCATTGTCTAGATGAGAAATAGAATTGTGTTTAAGGTAATCATTTATAGAATGATGTGGACCATAATATACTATATTATGATATAAGCTAACGTTAAAGAACAATGTATGCAATTTTGTAAACCTAGCACACAGAGTAAAGTATAGACATGTTAATAGACGATTCAAACCATTATCAATGCGTTTATGATGTCATTTTGTGATATGCACTTTCTCACTTGGAATCGACATGTCAAAATTATGTCTACCCTCCCGGATCCCCTTCTATCTTGCACTGTACTCAATGAATTTTTATCTTCAATCACGACGGAGCTGGCGCCCTGTATACATATATACATAGATTATAATAACATTATTACATCAAATTTTATATCATATCTCTCATAAGCTAAGCCTCGAATGGTTGCTTTTTCACGTTGCGACATGTCTTAACAGTGGGCTACAAAGTCGCTCACTACTCAGCGTTGTTTATAGAGGAGCCGGGCAAGTCTCTCACTACTCAGCGTTGTTTATAGAGGAGACGGGCAAGTCTCTCTCGGCTAAAGTCAAAGTCGGAATGTTTCACTTTGGTCTGTTTGAATTGCTCAAACCAGATGCAGTCTTCGGGTTGTAAGTTCCAATCTGTCACAGCGTGAAGCACAAACGCTGTTTTTAGATATAAGATGTGAACATCAGTTGACTTTTTGCCTTTCAAAACTGGTAATATTTCTGTCGAGTCGGGCAAAATGGAACTGTGATTAATATAATTGAATACGAAGGTTGAATAACGCAAACAAAACAACACCAAAAGAATGTGGAATGAATGTAGAGTGGCGTCTGCCGTTATGTAACTGCTATAGCAGTTTTATATGAACCTTTGACATGTGACATTGCCAAAATCACTTATTACCGTAAGCTTAAGAATCGGGGTTTCTATATCCGAGGAAAAAAGCAGTAAACATTTTCCCCCTAAGTCAGATATCGGTTACACTACAATATTTAATTTTTTTGTCACCAGTAACTCTATATGCAATCATTATGACCTATGACTCGTTTTGACTGGTCATCAGACAATTATGCAATATGATTTTTGGTGAAACATATACAATACAAATTATATGTTCAGAAAATATTAGTGACAAACATATTAATGGATCATAAAATATGTTGGGAGTTCATTATTAGGAGTCGCATGCAAATCTTAAAAGGCAGGTAGATTTGAGAAAATGCGAATGTACAATAGGCGGAGAAAGCATCGAGAAATATCCTCCCAGTGAAGGAATTGATTACCGACCTCGGCACCGCACAGAGACTACGTTAATCACTTTGCTATACATTTCTGGACTTTCGATTCAACTCACATGAACGAGGCCGTACACGTTTATTCTGAGAGGGATGTTGTTGTTGAGAGTCACCAAAACTTTGTCGTTTGCGTGTCTCAAGCGGACAGAGTCCCCAACAGCGTGGTATTTCAACATTGATGTCAGGGTTGGGATGTCCTGTTTCAGGCTATCCACTGATCCTGCTGTCAATCTGGCGAAGGCTTCATCAGTTGGAGCAAACAGCGTTAGCTTGGTCGCTGAAAATTAGTATGGCTAATGTTTATCATGATAGGTAATATTTTGTGCCAGATGATATAGTGTTGTTATTATTATTTCTATTTTTTTAGGGGGGGGGGGGGTGGTTGGGGTGGTGGTTCATGTTTTTCTTCATAATTTAATGTCTACATTCCGTTACCCATTTTTCCTTTGGGTGTTCTATTATGGTTAATCGCTTCTATTCCCACTACAGGCTGTACATTGCTCTTTGAGGGACTTTTCATCCCATTTTTATTCTTTCGTATATATTGTGTATGTTGACAGATGCATGATAATAATCTATTTGATTTATATATCTGCTGTTAATACGTGCATTTGTGTGAAAAAGTCAGTAGCTACTCAAAATGAAAATGAAAATAATAGTGATTGATGTGCATTTGACAAGACGATCATTACAATGCGAGTTATAGGTAAAAGTAAGATTGTTAGTAAAGACAGGTAAATTAATGTTTTGTTTGATTAATTTGGAACAATTATTATGTGTATTAGTGTGTTAATAAGACAGAAAAAGATACCCGTAAACTAAAAGTTGGGTGTGCGAAGAAAGAAATGAAAGATCAATTATAGACAATATTATAGTTAGCGATAGATTGTTCTGTAATACGAATAATGTTAGGGTTAAACGAGGAGCAGAGATATACAGTGATCACTTTTTAGTGGTAGGAGATTTTAATTTAAACATCAAAACTAAAATACCAAAACAAAAAGAAACTAAAAGGTATAAAATAAAAATAGAAGAATTAAAAAATAATGATAGCAAAATAAAGTAC
>JARDUL010127931.1:0-10909 GCA_030265205.1 Dirona pellucida
TGAAGGGGTTGTTAAGTGTAGTATTAGTAGTATTATAGTAGTAATCAATGCAAGAGATCCATACTAGAAAACATGCTAGTGCTATAATTGCAAATATAGAAATGTTTATTGCACGAATGTGTGCACCCATTTAATATGAAAAGCATTATACAGTTTGCTGACCGAGTTTATGACAAAATAAACCTCAAGAACTGTACAGTACTGTAATGCACTACTAAACCGTGCAAGGCTTAATATTGATATTAGGTTGTATCAATGAAAAAGTCAACGAAAGCAATTGAGTGAGCATTATGGGTTACTTTGAATAGGTGCATTCTCTGGTGGAAGCTTTTTTTAGAATGTCCTTTGTAAATAAAATGAATGTGCACCAAATCATGTAAAATGTGTTTACGTAATAAATATACAATAAATATAAGTAACATAAATAATATTGTACATTTATATAGCGCTCATTCACGATCATCACCATGCTCTAAGCGCTTTACAGTAGCACATTTTACTCGGGAAAGCAACGGAACATTCAACACTTAATACGCCACACGCTGCCTGTTGGGCGCGATTACAATTTTTGGACAAGGACAAACGCTGATTACATCCTTCATACTTCTCTACTGAGGCAAGTATGGTGGTTGAAGAGCCAATATATTATGTACATACACTGTATATGCCAACATTTAGAGTCATGTGGACTGACCACAGACAGAGTTAGAAAACATGAAGACAAAACAAATTGATTAAAAACATTGAGGTAGAGTGTAACTGTTTTTAAACTTTTAATTGACCAAAGCAAAACATTGAGGTAATATTGAATTCTACATCATAAAGTACAAGCAACAGCGAAACAGTCACTTCAATTGTTCCCAGAAAAGGGAGAAACACTTGACATGACATCAATTAAGGTACTTTTTTTCTCTCCAAAACTCGACGTCTGTTATTTCTAATTTTATCACAAAAGGGAAGAAAAAAAGTAGAATAAAATAATGTGTAATATAATAATAATAATAATAATAATAATAATAATAATAATAATAATAATAATAATAATATATATATATATATACAATATATATATATATATAATATATATATATATGCACACATAGCTGCCAACTTCCTGCAAGGAACGCTGCAGCTGACACGAAATTATCTATTTCACCAGCAAAGCTTTCTATTTTACGGAAACTGTTAAAAAACAAAAAATTCAAAAGACGAAACAAAATATTTCCGCCCTTGGACAGCTCACGTTCGATCTGCTGAAAATTTATTTTTCTGCAGCTATGTATATATATAAATAAATCATTTAAAAAAGATGTAACTGCTATACTAAAAGAAAGTCAATTAAATTATACAAATGCAAAATGTTAAGTTTTCTTTCTGACAAAAACATTTTAATATCACATTGATAGGTACCAAGTTCTTCATTAATGGTCCTACTGTACATAGTTGGTAAGCACAGTACAAGCAACAATAAAGCAATCTAAATTAAATCACCATAATTTAATTGATTTATACCTGTTAAGTTTTTCTCCTTTTTCTTGGTACAGCAATAAATATCAACATCAGTATCAAATAGTTAAGTTTTAAATACCCTTTGACTATTTTTACGACATCAAGTGCAAATATAACGCTATTGACACACATTTATAATTGAATTATAATTATAATCAAAGTAATAGGAAAAGTTATTTGGTTAATTTTTATCCCCTGCGATTTGACAATATATGACAATATTGGGGAAGTACCAAAAAATTATTTCAAATTAGTAAATTGTGTGTTTAATGGTCATTCAATCTGTAAATCCCTACTTCAACATTATTCTATGCAACATTTACAAAAATAGAATGACCACTGGGAATATTTCAAGCAAATTATTGCCTTCCACCATTTAAAAAAGTAACCAAACCTGTGACATTTACTTATCTTTCAAGTGGGTTGACCATATTTGCTGACTGAGTTGACATTTTATATATTATACCATAGTGAAACAAGTGAAACTAATAAATACAGTCCACAAAGCATTTGTCAAATTTGCCGGGACAACAGACAAAGAATCTGTACTTTGAGGAACATGTAAATGCATTCGCTAACGTTTCCATTTCATTCATTGTTTGAGTTTCATTTTAGAATTATTTCTAGTTTTGTTATGTTTACTTTAGTGAGGAAAAAATGGGTTCGAGGAGCTTGACTTGCAGCCGACAAACAGTTTGAAGAATATGTGTAGAGGCTCAACCTTTGAGTGAAAACAAATGCAACAAAAATATAGGGAGTATGTTCGGACTGTGACCTTTGCTGAGAGGATCTGTGAATTTCATGATCGTGTGTTTGACAAGAGCGTGTTTGACAGTAGCCTACATGACATTTTATGAGTGTCCGCAAGCACCCATCCAGATCCAGATACAATATATGCATCCTCAGCTATAGTCCATTCTGAAACTTGTACCTCTCTTTAACTTTTCATTGAACAATTGAAAATCAAATTAAGAATGGTATTTAGCGCAAAAGGACAACTGTGAGCTGCCACCTTCGACGGTATAAATACAATATCATGTACAAGTAAAATGTAGACATTGTGGTGTGATCAAAAGGTGAATCTAAATCAAATAAAAACTTAAATAACATTTATAATAATATTACTCTACGACTTCTATTATAAGACTAGACAGTTTCTATTTCAGCAGTACTGTTAATTGAATGCTAACATTCAGGACATGATAAAAGCAGCTGGCATAAAAGCTTACGGTAATTTCCTGCAATAAGTAGAAAAACAACACTTTTCGTACAAAACTTTCCAAGGCCGTGGAAAATGTAAGAATGTATGCAAAACTTGAGTTTGTCATGCATAATATTTGCTGAATAATCTGTAAGATACGCACATTATGTTCCTGAACAAGCACTGTAGTATATAACCCTGTCAGCTCCATCAGAAGTAAAAATTTATGCACAAAAGATGCAGTAAAATGAGTAAAACTAAAACCATGAATATGAAAAAAGTTGAACAACGTTGCGCAAAAAAACAAAGTGCACAATTTCAAAACAACAGAATGCATGTTTCTAGGGATACAAGTGTTATGTACCGATAATGTAAATGTACATTTGTATAGCTCTTACGAAATCATCATGCTCTAAAGCGCTTTACATTTGCCCCGGGAAAGGGCCCCAATTCAACAAGCTCTCTCACTTCAACAGCTGTATGTATTTATCATTATAACAGAGTCCAGTCATTCAGCTGGGACACAAATATTTGCATTATTACTCACGCTCATGAGCTCCACCACCTAAACAGCCACATTTTAATATACTTTGCAGTATTCTTATGTCTCATTCAAATGCTTCATCACATTTTCGAAATCCTATAATAAATTTTAACTAAGAAATGAGGGCTGTCAAAGGGAAAGAAAAACCAAAACAACCCCCCAACAAATAGCATAGCTTCAAGAGTAGAGCAAACAACAAGTGTAAGAACGTTTTGTGGCCCTCCCCTCTTACACAGACGTTGAACAGAACAATTCGAAAAATTACCATTCATTTTGTCCACAAGGGCTCTATGCCTTTAGGATATATTTAGAAAAAAGACTCAAACAACCCAAGCAGCGCCACAATGTAGACAATAGGAGCTAGTTTTCTTGCCATGGAAATAAACATAATGCACCTCTTGTACTGGCTATTGTAGAAAGTCTTACACTTGCTATTTCTTCTACACTTGAAGTTATGGTACCAGCATCATTTCCCCCTCATTCCTTTACATGATATTTTTTGGACATAACAATGATAATAATAATTTACTTTTTTTCAATTTTGACATTTACAAGGGAGCTAACTGTATAAATATAATGTAAATTGGGGCTCACAAGTTATCACACTTAGACATAGAATGATCAGAAATGATATCTGCTGATCAAAGCATTTTGGATTCAGCCATTTAGAGTGTACTTGGAAAACAAAAACAAAACTGTGATAGGGATGACACCTAGCTAACGCTTTTGCGGGTATATATATAATATATATCACGATTCTACAATTGAAATTTCCTTCAAAGGGTGTTTTCTCTTAATGTGTTCTTTTACATTACCCTTTCTCATAAAACCTACACCGCAGTGCTCACACTTATATGGCTTTTTCCCTGTGTGCACCAACATATGCCGCTGGCATTCCGAAACTGCTCTGAAGCGTTTGCCGCACACCGAACATGGATATGATTTCGGTCTCCTTTCTGGGTGACATGTGTTGACATGGTGTTGGAGATGAGTCCTGCCGTTAAACATCTCCCCACATGAACATTCGTAAGGTTTTTGTCCCGTATGAATCCTCATGTGAGTGGCCAGCTCCTTGTGGTGTATGAATACCAGTCCACATACAGGACACTTGAACAACATTCTGTTACTTATGTTTAGTCTAATGACCTCACCCTCTAAGCCCTTCTTGGTGTTCACTAGGATTTGTTTGTGGATGACTTTCAAATGTAATTTCAGCACGTAAATTTTTGAGAATGCCTTGTTGCAAAAATCACATTTGTATTTTTTCTCTGGGTGATTCGGGTGAACATTCATGTGACCGGCCAAGCTTTTCCGACTAGGTAACACTTTATTACAAACTGTACAAACCACAGATTTTCCATTCAAGTCAAGAGGCGCATCTGCACAAAATGACTTCTTTGTTTTTAACTTTTCACCACCTCTTACCACTTCACTGGCAAATAATGGGCTTCTTTCGGCCAATCTCTGTTTCGCTGCAAATTTTTCTCTCGTGCAATTCTTCATATGCCTAGACAACTCAAATTTCATTGCGAATGCCTTTTCGCAGACTGAACATTTATGAGGAGTTATTCCTGTGTGCATCAACCTGTGTCTTTCCGCATATAATCGATATCTAAAAGCCAAGCCGCACTCTTCGCACTTAAATGGTTTTTCTCCAGTGTGACTTCGCACATGTGAGCGTAAAGAAAACTTTGTATGGAAGCCCTTATTGCATGTTGGGCACTTGAAAGGTCTGTTGTTACTATGAACTATCATGTGAGATTTCAATAAATATGGCTTGGCGTACGATTTATTGCACACAGGACACACATGAGATTTTTGCGTTCCTCCCGGATGAGACAACATATGTCTACAGTACGATACATTATATTTGAACGACTGGCCACAAACGTTACATTTGTACGGCCTCTCTTCGGAGTGAACAATCATATGTCGACGAAGATAGATGGACTCGTCAAACCACTTGCCACATGTTTTACACTCATACTTCACTGCCTTTTCTCCCGTGTGATTCTTCAGGTGTTTTTCAAAACAAATTTTGATCTTAAAGTTTTTGTTACACAACGTACATTTGTATGCTCCTTTCCCCCCCTCCTCATCATTCACGTCGTCTTCATCGTGGTACGTCCTTTTGTGCTGTATGAGCGAATCTTGTTTGGAAAACCTCTGATCACAAACTCTGCACTTGTACTTGTCCCTGGTGTGAATTTCCATGTGGCGTTTCAAGCCTTTCCTCCTTGCGAATACTTTACTACATATCTCACAAACAAATGACTCTTCTTCCTTGGACTTGGCAAACAAAAAAGTAGGAATCTTAAAATCTTTTTTTTCAGGTGGAATTCTTTCTATTGTGTCTTTCTTCACTTTGTCCTCGCGGACACTGTTCTTCGGTGGTTCAATGCAGCGTTGAGGTTTCCGACGCTTATCTCCTGAGTGATATCTCTTCATATGCTTAAGGAAATAGCCCCTGAGTCTAAAAAACTGGTTACATATTGAACATTTATGACACCACTCTTCTTTTTCCATCTTTTTGCTTGACAATTCATCATTGTTTTTTTCTAATGAATATTCGTCTTCCTGACTATCCTCTTCTGTGAGAGCAGCTTTACGCGAGTGACTTTTTACATGTGATTGGAGAGCTCCTTTGTTATTCAAAATGCTACCACATATTGAACATTTAAACGGGTTTTTCTCTCCCTCATGAATTTGTTTATGCAGAAGCAGGCCACCACGGCTCCAAAATCCCCTCTCACAGACATCACAAGTAAATCTCTTTACATTCGCGATCTCGGTTTTGACCTCCATGCTTTCTTGTGGGTCTTCACTTGTGCTTGTGTTCTCCCTCCAATCGGAGCATTTAACTGCTGTTCGTGTTTGTCCTGTTTGAACATTATGTGTGTGACTTTTGATATGTGTGTGACAGGCACCCTTATTTTTAAAGCACCTATCACACATTGGGCATTTGAATCTATTAGATGCATCAACGTGACTTTTTTTGTGCAAATGAAGACTACTACGGGCGTTAAACTCCTTTTTACAAATATCACAAACAAATTTAATTTTGTCTCCATTTCCTGATAAATCTATTTTCACGCCTGTTGCAGGAATTTCCTTTCCACTGATTCGTTTCCCACTAGTACTTGCACTTATCTCCTCCTTGAACTCGGCAGGGCAATCTTCCATATTACCCTGATGTGATACAGCTGTTTCAACACTGGCCTGGAGACTTCCAGTTACTTCAGACATGTCATCCATCTTACTCGAAGCCTGAGACTGTGATGATTCAATGAAAAGACTGATTTGACACTGCCCCTCCAATCGTCACATGACCTGGAATTATAAGTTAAAAAATAAAATTGAAAATGCGGCAGATAAAAACAATAGTTTAGTTGAAGAAAAAGCAATAAGAAATAAAATAATTTTCTAAAAAGAGACCCTTTTAGCTTTAATCAAACTTTCAGAAACTGCCACTTAATTTCTTACCTCAAACAATCAAACTTAAAAAACCCCCCAAAAAACGTAAGCAATGGGATATAATTAAAGTTCTATCTTTTGATTTCAACTTAAAACACTCACTCGTCAATTTATACTCACTCAATTCAAACAAGAACACACATTCAATTGTCTCTCTGTGACACAAAGCTACAATATAACCACAAATTCAAATCATATTAATTTAAAAAAACCCAACATAAATGCCAAAATAAAAGAGGAATACATTATTGTAACTCCAAACCACATATTACACATTAAATGCAGCAGAATGATTATGACATTTTTTCTTGGAACAACGCAACAGATATAAAGATGCTGCAAAAAGTTGAACTGTCCCTTTGTTATCTTTAACTTTATTCTCATACTATACACTTAGTCATAAAAAATGTCTGCATACATTGCGTCATAGTTAGAATTATAAGAATGCTCTTTCCTAAAACAGCGTCTGATGCAGTTCACTGTTTTTATTTATAATATATATACAGTTTAGTTTTAATTAGTTGCTTTGATTGCACTTTATTTATTATAATTATACTCTGTACCAACGAAAGACCCTACTCTCTATTTGTTCACCTAGCTCTTGATTTATTCGCCAATAGTAATAGTAACATACTTTCCACTCCTGGGACCGTATACATGAAGCAGACTACTAATTGAAGACTGAAAAGCTACGTTTCTTGACAACTTATGTTGGAATACATGAAAATTTAGTCCTGGAATACTCTGCTATTAATGACATAAATTATGCTCTTGATTGGATGGACTTGCAGGCAGATTTTTGGGCTTAAAGGTTCATCATGAGGGAATGAAAACAACATTGCGGCTGGACATTGATGCTGTCGTTTCCACTAGAAACATAAAAAAAATGAAAGGGTTACCCCTATTTCAAATGCAAACTGAATAAAATAGAAATGAAAATGTAGAAATGATAAAACCTTGATTTTCTTTCAAAACAATAATTTATATATGATCATAATAATATAGCTATTTTTTACCTATAAAGGATGAGGGTTGACGATCTGGCTTTGTTCTAAAAATAGAATCAGTGGCGAGACGACAATACCGTTTTTTCAATGAAGAAAGTTATGAAAAGAGTGTTTTTTTCCTTGCTAATCCAATTTTATTTTTTTCATTTTCTATCAAAATGATATCATCTTGGTTGATAATAATAATAAAGTTATTTGTTTAATTCTGCACTTGGAAGGATTAACGATTCAACCCAGTTGGTCCCCCCATTTTTTACAACCCAAATGAGAAACTTCGCGATAGAAGAGTGTTACAAGCTCATAGTTGAGTGGATAACGAGAAAATCTGGACTATCAAGTCGGCTCCCAAGTCAAGCTCATGGGAGAAGTGGCATAGCAAGTCTGATCTATGCCCCAAAAAATCAATCTGCCATGAATATACCAGGTTACTAACTATAGTCATGGTTTTTCTGGGGAGGCAATGTGTGTCCTTGCTTTTACTGCTGTCACTCAGGGCACAAAACAGATCTAAAAATCTTTATATGTAGGCCATTGGCTCAGCAGACTGAGCTTCAGTACTATTATTGACATTGGTAAATCTTTCTACTCTACATTTCTAATGAAAATAGTGTGACAGTAGTATTGATTAAAACTATATATTGAGAGCTAGCTCCTACTCCTAGCAATACTAGCTAGCTACATACCTATTAAGTACAAACTATGATGACTATTAGTATTAGACTTTATTTAAATGATTTCTAATCATTAAAAATAGATCCTGTTAAACCAGGAAAAGTATCTTTAATTAAAAACTTTAACTTTTTTAATAAATATAATAATATGATACTATAGTGCCGGAGCCACCTCACATCCATATTTCATTGGAATCATCCCATGGTCACATGATCGTCGTTATCAGGGCTTAGTAAACATTCGTACACTGTAGTATGTGTGCTTTTGTTTAAAGTGCCTGTTGAGCTTTCACATCGTGTTCATTTCACATCTGCTTGTTCATTGTATTTTTTTGTTCATCATATATTCATCGCAACCAGGGCCAAGATATATTCGAACACCATAGTATGTGTGCTTTCGTTTTGTGATGCAAATAACGGCCAGGTGAACACGGGAGGGCTACATGGCCATTCTAGCATTTTGCCAAGATAGACGTGTTTAATTGATATTTATTAAAAAGCGATCGGGTGTAAAACCACAAGTGATCGGGTCGAGGCACACTGGTCGCTCACAATATTGCCAGCAGATGACAGTTTTAGTTTTACGGCATGGTGTCAAGGTTTCATTTTTATAACTTATATAAGCCTCGTTTTTAGTTGTAAACAACCTGGTTTCAGTACCATCACGATGCTGGTTGGCGCACAGGAGGAAAAATAGAGACAGTTTGTTAGGTGGTCATAACCAGGCATGCTTACTCTAGTAGTTTCACTTCTGAAAAGTGGAATTCTTTTGCTCCGGGTTGTAGGAAAATGGTTGTAATAATTTAATAAACTATAAACAAACAGATGCACAGTCAGTATGGCCTCGTCTGCTGTGGTGGCTCTTTGGTTTGTGCAAAGAAAAACATAGTTATGGAAATTAAATAAAAAAGGAATAGTCATGCGGACAGGTGATGACCACAGGAGGGCTTTGGGTACAGGCTGGCTTACAGTGCTATAACTATAATTAAAATATATTTATAATTAGCTCTCTCTCTCACTCTGCTGACTCTGAACATTCTTCTTACTAATACTCATCATACTGGCCAACTGGCAAGAAGTTTGTCCAACTCTTGCCAAGGCCAAGGGGAAAGAGCAAAGAGTAAGATTTTCTATAAGATCTATCTAGGTCTAGACATGGACTTATGACTACCTCAACAGCCCTTCACCAGGAGACGACTCTTCTTCTACCCCTAACTCTAACTCTCTCTCTTTTTTTCTTTACACTTGCCTCTCCTCGTCATCCACCAAGCCGCAGATCGTCATTCAGATCGAGATCGTGCAAAGCTGTACCAGCTACTGTCTATAATGTATCTGGATATCGAATGACAGAGCAAATAGTTTAGTCCATTTGATGCAAAAACATTTCTATTCTAGAAATGAAAATTGCAACAAAAGCCTTTGTTTTGTGTGTAAGATTGTTTAGCATCATCAGTAATCAATAAACCTGGGATACTTCCTGTCGGTTACCGTTTTTTTCTTCAGTTTTCACAGTATAAAAACTGTACGCTCTTGACATATTGTTTTCGATACTTTAAACAAAATCTTTCAAATTTTTTTTCTTCACATCTTCATTTTTTTATATTACGAATAATAAAATCTAAAGGTGTCTTTGAAAATTGAAAAACACGTTTTTTGACTTTTTTCACTTGAGAGGTGATTTCCTTAGAAAATGAATATGATATAATCATGCGAAAATGTCAACAAGTTTGCTTTTATATTCTACCAATAATTATCCGAACAACAGGTCCTCACTCCCTTGTGCCCCCACCCCCCAACCTCATAATAATGTGATTGTTCCTTGTTAATTGTCGCTTGACAAAGACCTTTGGTCGATCGAAACCTCGCTGTTTTGTGTTGTCAATCATTTAAGCTTATTTACATACTCTCTAATTTGTTTTTACTGAAGTCGCCACAGCTTCGGCAGGTCATTATTACTATTGCATAGCAACATGAAGGTGGTATAATTGATCAAGTTTTGATTTTTTGCTTAGTAGACTTTTAATTTGTGTTAAATAAAAGTTATGAACACAGTTTGATCGTGTATTTTGACTTACACTTCTTCTCTCCCTCCCCTCCCCATCCACGGGCCCCTTCCTTCCTCATTCTTTGTCTCATACTAACTTCTTACCTTCTTCTTCCTCTTCCTCCTCCGTGTTCTTCATTTACACCTGGAATCCAAGCAACTAAGTCATCAGCAGGCTGGCGATTCTAGTGCTCTGGTTGCCTTGTGACATGCATACCATCCTCGTTATGAAGGGATGCCTTGGACATTATGAGTTTAGACCGGCGGGCTCTGGGACTGTCCTTTCCATTTTCAATATCATGATATCCTGCACTGTTTAACTTTTCGCGGAATCCTCCTTCTATTTCTTCACCGCCTCCTTCTTTATTTTCTTCTTTTGTTCTCGTTATCATCATCATCATCATCATCATCATCATCATCATCATCATCATCATCATCATCATCATCATCATCATCATC
>JARDUL010128042.1:0-10905 GCA_030265205.1 Dirona pellucida
CTCTCTCTCTCTCTCTCTCTCTCTCTCTCTCTCTCTCTCTCTCTCTCTCTCTCTCTCTCTCTCTCTCATATTATTATATATATAATATTGATGACTTGTCTGTAACGTAACTCGTTTGTCTGACAATCATTTGTTCTTTTGTTCCACAGTGGCTGCGTCAGGCCATCGCCATGAGAGATGATTTCATCGAGGCCTACATCAATCTGGGAGATATATTGGTCAAGCTGGGAAAGTAATCAATGACTTCACTATTCCACTCATATTATTTTATTTAAAAGATGATAGCAAACTTTCAAATGTTGTATTTTTAAAATCAAAGTTTGTTTGTTTCTTTGCTTGTTTGTCACTTGTACCATGATTGAACAGTGGAGGGACCAGCTCTGTGTCTGGCCGAGGACAGTGTACAATGCAGAAGGCATCGCTACGCAGACCCAGATAAAACGTATCCAGGTTAAGTGCATGTCTATGCCCCACTAGTACACATGGCCTGATACAGATCTATTGATCAAGATTTTTATGGCAAGCAGGGCATCATCCCGCTGTGCCAATAAACCTTGTTTGGTACGAGAAGCAATACGCTGTTCAATATTACTCATATCACGACCAGACAACATGGTATTGTAGCCTCAGGTGTTCACCCAACAGCTATGGAAACTGGAAAATTTTCCAAAGAGGCAATCGTAAGATAATATGTTTTTCTATTCTGTGTACTGATCGCATACATTTCACTATTCATTTTTCTCATTATGTCTTTAGATTAAGCGAGGCAAGACAAACTTACGAGGCAGCTATACGCCACGAGCCGTATAATGCAGATCTTTATTATAATGTAAGTAATCAAAGTTTGATTGGGCTTATGTGTGAGGACTTTATATATGTATGACAATTCATGTTTGGCAGAATTTACAAACATCATTATTCTAATTCTGTATAATTCTCTTCAAGCGTTCAACCTTACACAGAGGTGACGTATACGCTAGTAATGCTTTGCATAAAACAAGGGTGGTTAGAAACTACTTTTATTTTCAATTATTTGTGTCCAATATAATTATGATGAGAAAAATGGTTGACTTGAGTGTATTGTAACTTTAGCTGTTCCAAACATCTTGTCATATTGTTCTAGTGTTCTATCACAAGAGTTGTAAATGGAATTAGGTGGAACGTAAATGGAATTAGGTGGAACGTAAATGGAATTAGGTGGAACGTAAATGGAATTAGGTGGAACGTAAATGGAAATAGGTGGAATGTAAATGGTATTAGGTGGAACTTAAGCTTAAGAGCCAATCAAATTATGTCAGTAACTTGTTGGTGCTGCTCTTGCAAATTTCAAAATTAAACTGCCCTTCATTGATCTTGAATTGAATGTAGAAAGAATTATTTACGAGACATGTCACCAAAATAACGGTTGCCTTGAACGCAATCTGACTGATTTTTTTTCCTTCTGACAGTTGGGTGTCGTCTTATTGGAGGAGAAACGTCCACAAGAAGCCAAGAAAAATTTTGAGTCGGCGCTGCTACATAACCCCGATCATTGGGTGAGTCCAGGCTTATTACCGCCATCGTCATGGTGACACACATCACTCATCGCATTGTTCATTACATTTCACACTCTTGTCAGTATTCAGGGTTGTAAATCTTTCATGTTTTTGTTTTTTTTCCCCCGATTTAAATTTTTTTTTCAATATTGAAAGTCAATTAAAATCTCAAAGGTTTGTGACTCTGTCTCTTTTGCATTGGGAATTTTTTTCTCCCTTGCTCCTGTTTCAATTTTTGCTTGTTTTTCATTTCCCTTGTGCACTAGTTAGGTAATATACTCATTAGAATTAAAAGTGTTTTAATTGCTTTCTTTATAATGATGTTTTTTTTAAGCTGAGAAAATGGCCTCTAAATAAATAAATAAATAAAAAATATACTTCCCTTTATTTATCCCAGGGGGAAATTTGTATTTAAGGTCTATTCCGAGGGCAGACTGGAATAACCCAGGCGGGAACCGCAGTGTAGTGCTGCAAAGTGGGATCAAGGTCTTGAGAGAAATCCAGTGCTTCAACCGGGATTAGAACCTGCATCTTCTCAAACCAGAGGCGAGTGACTTAGCCACTGCACCACTGGCTCTGCAAGAAAAGGGCTCTTAAATTCTAAATTCTAATGAAATGTTTCTTTTCTTCTTATTTCAGCAATCGCTATACAACTCTGCCATTATGATGCAAGAAGGTGGTGATCCCAAGGACAGGCGTTTGGCCATGCAACGGTCAGTGGGTGGTCAATAGATGTTTACTTTGATGGCAATATTGATTAAAGAAGGCAACACCCACACTATGAAGTTATGACAGCTGTCCCCGAGTAACATTATATTTGTGTGATTCTTGATAATATAATAGTATAGCAATAATGAACGAGTGAAAATATAGAGTGGGCTCATTAGCTTCAATAGACAGAGTGATAGCGGGATAATGTAACAGTGCCAGTAAGAGACAAGAAATTTAGACTAATGGGGTGGCAGATTAGTCTAGAGGTAGTGGGCTTGTTTTCTGTTCACGGCGAGGCGAAGTTGCAGTGGCAGGCATGGGTACGATTCCCCCGGTCGACGAAAATCTTTTTTTCTATTTTCTGTTCTTGTCTCTCACTGGCACTGTTACACTATCCCACGATCATTCTGTCTACTTGACCTTCAGTGCACGCTCCCTCTTCATTTATTAGCTTCAATGATTGACCGCACAAAATATATGTGTTTTCAAGTCACGTGAAAAAATAGATGTGATGAAACAATAGGTTTTGACCACGGTTTCATTTTAATCAATATAAAGAGATATTAATTAAATTAGGCACACTTGGTCTGATCTCCTACTTAACTTAAATTCTGATTCATAAATAACCAACCCTGTGTCCAGCCATGTAAAGTGTTTGATGGTCAAGTTACTTACACTTACATGTTTTGATCTTTGCGTTTGAATTTGGGTTTGTATGTGGTTGCGTCAGGTTTCATCAGTTTGGGAGACTGTGTGTGCGACTGGCCCCTACACTTGAATGAGGTTATAAAAATGTAGGTAAAAAGGCTTAAAATGTATATGAATTATTAATAATTCATGATAATTTTTTATTTTTTTCTTCGTCCCGCTGTATGGTTTCTTCGTCCCGTTGTATGGTGTGCTGTTTTACTGATAAAGGGGAAACCTGAAACGTTTATTTATTGTTAACTGTGTATCCTTTAAGCCTTTTCATTCAATTTTTATATATTTTTTACATATATCTAGCTTCCAGCAGTCTCATCACGTTTTTTTTAGGTTCTAAAGGGAATTCTGAAACACACAGGCAAAACAAGTTTTCAGAAAACAGTAAAAAATATACACAAAGCACTAGTATTAATTATTAGTTTATGACATAAAGTTTCATATGAATACTTTTTCTAACCTCCGTCTTTTTTATTTTACCTTCTCTGACACAGACTTGAAAAATTGAAGGAACGAGATGGGGTGGACCCCAAGATCTATTTCAACTATGCGATGGTGGCCATGGATGATTTGAAATTTGACGATGCCGATGCAAACTTCCGCAAGGCAATTGAGGTAGTGATCTGACTGAGATTGGATGATGATTATCATCTTGTGAATAAACCTGCCTTAATTTAATGTTTGCTAGGACTAGGAATTAATAATAATGATATAATAAATGGCATTTATATAGCGCTTATCCATGATCACCACCATGCTCTAAGCGCTTTACAGTAGCACATTTACCCTGGGTAAGCAACGGAACACTCAACATTTATTACATCACACGCTGCCTGTTATGCGCGAATACAATTTTTTGACAAGGACAAACACTGCTTACAGTTGAGTTGTGTTCACTGTTCAGCCACCGTTGGTATGTTATCATTTAAAATGGCATGCCTTTGTGTATAAAACAGTTTAGAAACAGTTTAAAAATTGAAAATTTTATGATATTAACTAAAGTAGGCTACATTCATTTTCTACCAATTCCACCAAAATGAACCAATCCAATTGTTTGCATACATACATACATACACACACACACACACACAATATATGTTTTTTTATTTTTGACTTGTCGCCAGCTTGACCCCACATTCCGCAGTGCCTTGTTCAATCTGGCCCTCATGCTTGTCAACAACATGAACAAACCAATGGATGCAGTACCCATACTTCAACAGCTTTTGAAGGTTAGGACTTTCTTTCTCATCCATCCATTCCCTTTTATACCGCAGGGCAGTGTAGGGACCAGCTCTGCAGAACATAGAACTGGAAGAAGTGGAAGTGCTTTGGATCGAGAGTAGAAGACAAGCGGTAGATCAACCCATTGTGTCTAGTCGGTAGAATGTTAATTTGGCTAGGACAGTGGCCATGGGTGGCCTACTCTTGGTGATTTTGCAACTGCTGTGTTTTCTTTAATGTGTGTAGCATAGACACAGGACCTCCTGTTTTTTAAGCCAATCAAGAAGGCTAGTGTTCTGTCCGAGTCCACTAACCATAGAGCCAGGAGATGCAGTAATTATTATTGGAATCATCTTGTTTCGAATTTGGCACGGTTTGTACATTTTCCCGTCAGCCAAACCGATAATTTTCACCGTAAAAATATTCTCATCTAGCTTGGATCGAAATCGATACCTTCTTTGCTGTCTGCGTGGAGGAGCAACCCCCACCCCACCCACTGGACATAGATCCATTGCATTGAATTTTTCTTTTTTTTCTTTCCAAGTACCTAATGTTAAATTGCTGTTACTGAAGTGCAATACAGTGCGCATTTGGCACCCCTGTGATTTATGACCCTCTTGAGTCACATATAATATAAAATCAAAACAATGATTGGAAATTTAACACTTTTTGTGTCTTGAAGCTGAGATCTACATTGGCTCAATTGTCAATTACATGCCTAGCTATGACTGATTTTTAAAATTGTTTCCGAATCGTTTTCTCAGTCAATGTACCTTTTAGTTTTAGTAAAAAATTATATATGTGGTGTCTGAAAATTACTTGCTCAACTTTTTAAAATTCAAGTCTTGATATAAAAGACTAGCGACCAAGATAAATTTTCATTTTTAGAAATTCCTTTTCTTTTCTATCCTTTCTTTTTCTTCTGGCACCGCTCTACTTTCCTGCATGTTTCGGCCATTCATTGTCATCAGTGCTCTCTCCCTGTTTATTTTTCTGTCTAAAAATAGAGTTCTAAGGAGCAGAAAACATGTTTAGTTTATAAGGAAGAAGTATTATTTAATTTAGATTTTTTGGGTTTGTTTCACAATATCCGATCTCCTTACACTTACAGCACCATCCTGACCATACCAAAGGTCTGATTCTGATGGGAGACCTCAATGTCAACCACCTAAAGAACCTGGATGCTGCTGAGGAGGTAAGTCATCCAATTGTTTGTTATCTGGTCCCTTTAGAACCGTAATCACACAGTGTAGGGACCAGCTCTGTATCTGGCCAAGGACAGTGTACAAGGCAGAAGGCATCAATGCCCAGACCCCGATACAAATGTATCTTGGTTAAGTGCAAGTCTGTGCCCCACTAGTACACATGACCTGAAACAGCTGGAAAATCTATGGATCAAGATTTTTACGGCAAGTAGGGGATCAGCCCTCTGTGCCAATAAACCTTGTTTGGTACAAGAAGCAATACACTGTTCAATATTACTTGTATATCTGGACCAGACAACATGATATTGTAGCCTCAGGTGTTCACCAGACAGCTATAGAAACTGGAAATTTTACCAGAGAGGCAAATTTACCGAAGAGGCAAATTTACCAAAGACAAATTTACCAAAGAGGCAAAAGTCACCTGATACTTACATATATATTAGAGATGGGGCAGGCAGTTGCCAAACAGTTCGTTGCCCGCGGACATCTCTGACGCGAACGTTAAACAAACGGCTTGAAACGACCGATGGAGATATTATTAAATGTCATGGGAACGATCGGACGGATAGTTTGTTTTTAAGTTCGTGGCAGGTTTTAGCAGATGGTAAACAGTCTGCCAAGTGTCGGTGAGAGAGATGAGGTCATGAGGTCAGTGATCCTGTCATTTTGCATGACATAATCCATTGGCGAACGTAGTCTAACCACACGAAGTGGGGAATCAAAATAATTTGATTCACTCATCACTGAATTGATGTCGTCACATCCGTCCGTTTTACCGCTTATTGACTTGCCGACATTATAAATGAATGCCCGTTATCAACGATACAGTAAATAACGAGCAAGATCCATCTCTAACATGTAATAATATCTGTGTGTGCGTGTGTGTGTGTGCGTGCATGCATAAGCAACGGCTCGAGGGTAGAAAATAAATAGTAATAAATGGCATTTATATAGCACTTATCTACGATCGTCACCATGCTCTAAGCGCTTTACAGTAACACGTTTGCCCCGGGGAAGCCACAGGACACTCAACACTTAATACGCCACATGCTGCCTGTTAGGCGCGAACACAGAAAAGACTGGAAGGACTTATTTTAATTTAATTTTTGTTCAACCTTATTGACCCTTTTTTCTTTTCTTTCGTGCTTGTATTTCATGCTTGTATTTCATGCTTGTATTTCATGCTTGTATATTGTTTTCCTTCCCAACCTACAGAATTTTGGAAGTATATTGCGACGTGAGCCAACCAATCACCAGGCCATGCACAACCTGTGCGTGGTCTACGTTGAAAAGGGAGACCTCTTACGGGGAGAGAAATGCCTGGTGAAGGCGTTAGAACTCAACCCGACAGCCGGGTATGTGCAGGACCATCTCAACATCGTTCGTCACAAGATTGCTGAGGTAAGATGGCAATACAATTTTAAAAATACCGTAAGTAGCCGTTGCCTGGCATTCCCAAGAGGGAATAAAGATAATCCATCAAGCGTTAGCCTGATGTCAACAGGAATCACCCATGTTGTCCAAGTGAGCAAATCAGGGGTTAATAATCTTGCCCAAGGAAACAACCGAAATGCCTGAAGCGGGGCTCGAACCCGGGTCATCCAGGTTGCAGTGCCTTATCCACTCGGCCATCTCGCCCCCAATACAATACAATTCAATGTTACTAATGGCCTGCTGGGGCTATGTTGACTTGAGTGAAAATATAGGGCAGTATGTAAATTAGCGTTAATGATTGTCAGGACAGCATAAATATGCTGTCAATCATTGAAACTAATTTACATATCGTACTCTACTCTATATTTTTACTTAAGATGTCAATGTTGTGCTGTGCCATCTCAATGACTGGATTAATTTCTATTTTCAATTTCTGAGAATGATAAAATATAGATTATATACTGCTTGGATTTGAACGGTATTCCTCTAATACTAATGTGTCACTTGATTCTCCGAATTTGTCAGTTAAACCAGTAGGGTACAGGGCTTTTCGATACCGTAGACCTTATACCCCCCCCCCCCCGGTCAGCTAAACTCAGAATAGATAGAATAAATAAAATTAAATGGGTTTCAACAGTAAATATTCCTAATCTCAAATCCAAAATTTCATACATAGAAAAAGGGGTGGTAGACATACTAAATATTAAAATAAATGTATGACATTTTGGATTTGAGATTAGGAATACTAGTTACTGTTGAAACCCATTTCATTTGAAGTCAGATGATACAGGCCATTAGTCGTTTCCAAAGCAAACCATAACAAAGCCCCACGCATGAATGATATTGTGTCGCAAGCTTAGATAAAAGCAGATTTCTTTTGTCTGGGTGCTGTCAGAAAATGTGTTTGGTAGACATACTAATATTGAAATAAATGTATGAAATTTTTGAATTGAGATTAGAAATAATTACTGTTGAAACCCATTCCATTTGTTTTGTTCTATCTATTCCGAGTTTGACTGACCAGGGGGGGGAATAGCAAGGTCAAGTTGCTGGGGAAAACCTTCTAACGATCTTGTCCTATTAGTATTATACATCTTCAGCAACTCACTCACTGTCTATCCTTATTGCAATGACAATGCTTTCTTCAGGTGAGGCAAAAGATGGCCGCCAAACAGCAACAAAAAGATTCCAATAAGATCCAGAAAGGAAACGCCGACGGGGAAAGCAGCAAATTGAAACAAGGGAGGCAAGCAGCTGATCAAGGCAAAACATCCAATTGATGGAAAGGTTGTGTAAGTGTATGAGTGTGTGTGTATGCGTGAGTGTGTGTGTGCGTGTGTATGTGTGTCTTTATTTTGTGGACATTTTTTCTCATTTCAAATATCTTTTCAGGTCTATCATTGTACTTCTATATATATTATTATATGTCAAGTGGAAGGAAAAATTAGGTATCAACTCCAAACAGTTGATTCTACATTATGAATACTAATTGTAATGAAACTTCACATATTTATGTACAAAGAGAATTCATTAAAATAAAACTTGCCAACAAGTTTCTGGAGAATTGATGAACGAAACATATTTATGATTATAATGCATAAAGTTAAGTGGAATTTTTTTTCTTCCACCAGATGTATATTTTATACGTTGTACGACTACTTGCTTTCATATCCTATTATATATATCATATCATACTTACACGTATATAATAATATATAATATATACACTAGATCTAATATACACTGTATCAAAAACTTGCATCTCTCTGTTACAATCATGTTTCGTGTCATATATATATATATATATATTGAGCTATGCCTTATTATTATTATTATTATTATTATTGTATGTTCTACATATCCTCAATATCGTCTATCATCATTCCAATGCCAGTGATAAATGTTGACTACTAGGAACCGGATGAAAAAACTGTCTGTTGACAGATTAATATGAATAATTAATATGTCTACATAAAGTAATTTGCCACGCTCAATTGTGAGAACCAGACAATCTAGTTTAGAGTTAAAGCCTTGGTTTGTATTATGTACACAGCGTAATTTGGTGAGGCTGCTGGAAGCCAGCAAAAGGTAAAAAATAGGGGAATATATAATAAAGCTTACATTTACATAATAGGTGGCAAATTACATTCAATAACGTTTCGGGTTTCCCCTTTATCAAATAACATACGCCGAAAATAAAGATTGAAATAGAATGTAGTTTGTCACCCGTTTTAGAAGCTTTATTAGATATACCACTATTTTTTAGGTATACAGTCAGCGTAATCTGGTAGTTTGCCATTGTTTTCAATCCCACTGTTACATGTCTACGTGCTGGATATTATATCAACGCTCTAGCACAAAAAAACTCAACCGCATAGAATAAAACATGAATGACGGCAATCTTGATGAACACGTCTCTAAACTCATCACATAAGAACATAATGCATTCAACTTAAAGTTAAAGAAGAACTGTTCCTTAATTAAGCTGATGGTATTTTTTTACATTTATGCTTTGTGTGAAAAAATTATTCCAAAATGTTCTTTTTGGTAAGAGTTGCCCCCCCTGTGTTTAACTTAAAAGTTGGTCACTGAGTTTGCCGCCAGTAGTAGGAGTAGGAGTGGTTTATATATTGAACGTTGATTAATAGATAACTTGATTGATTGTGTATTTCTACACTCTTCATTTTCTTTCCCCCTTTTTTCTTTCTTTCTAATCATAATCGTAGTATTTTTAACAAGAAACTATCCACTGATGAGGTGATCGGTGATCCATTTCTTGCCTACACGAATGCCAGAGAAATGGACTTGTCAGTCAGTGGTCCAATTGTGCTGGTAGTTAGTAGTACAGTAGTCTACGTCCAATTTTTCTAGTAGTTAGTTGTACCGTTGTGATTCTGTGATTGATATCATATTCTGAATTTGGTTCGTGAGCGCACATGACGTGTTTTCCTCACCATATTTTTCAATTGGGTTGTTCAAATTTTTTTCAAACTGTTTACACACTTTTTATGTTCAATATATATATATATAATAGTTATGTTCTATTAGGTAATAGGTATGTTATATTATCCCAATCTTAAATTATAAATATGTACATGAATTGTATTTTTACTATGAAGCATGTCGACTTTGAAGATGAGGGCATTGAAATAGGATGAATGAATATGATAAATATTTTAGCTTGGAAAATGGATGGCGTTAAGCACATAGGTAGGAGCTCTGAGCTCTGACCTCTACGCATGACTGAATACTGAATTCCATGGATCTACAACTACAAAATATCCACCTCTTTTTTTTGTTGTTGTTGTCGTTATTATTATTAATCATCAATGATAATATTAGAAATAATCTCCAGCCAAAAACATGGTGGTCAGCTGGTCAAGAGGAAGAGGAAGTGTGTGCCGATTCAAATTTGCATTTACATATAGTACAGATCGATGTAAACACATCGTTGACCAGGTCAGAGATGCCAATACCGTGGCTTCCAAGACCTTTCCAAAACAAAACATCTATCCAGCCATTGATTTAAACCATATGTATTAATTAATGATAAGTAATTTAATTTGATTTTCCAATTTCCGGAATTCCGAAAATTTCCATTAAAGTGTCATCTCTGCAGGTGTTGTTCTTACTGACATGACATAGTGAACAACCCGATTTTTGTGTCATTATGTATTGAATCTTATAATAATGAATGGCTTTGATAGAGATTGTTATATCTCTATTGCTATTATGATTCTAATATAATGATATCATATTTTTCAATTGTCAAATTTTTAAGAGCCTGTGATTTACGATGGGAAATGTG
This sequence comes from Dirona pellucida, assembly GCA_030265205.1. Lineage (NCBI taxonomy): Eukaryota > Metazoa > Mollusca > Gastropoda > Nudibranchia > Dironidae > Dirona > Dirona pellucida. The sequence goes on from JARDUL010128042.1 coordinate 10,617, forward strand.
ATGACTGACATGTTACTTTGATTTGTTTCTTGCCTTTATTATTATTGTTATTATTATTATTATTATTATTATTTAAATTCAGATTTTGTAAATTGTTGTTATTGTGATTAATTTGTTTTTGTTACACAATGAAGATAAAAACTAGGAACTTGTGCTATTTGTTATTTTATGTTTCAACATTAATTGTTTCTTAGTGATGAAATTTTAAAATTGATAATATAATAAATACATATATATATATAATAATATCTTGAATTGTATTTGCCGCCACTTCCAACAAATATCTAAA
>JARDUL010128264.1:0-10902 GCA_030265205.1 Dirona pellucida
GAGAGAGAGAGAGAGAGAGAGAGAGAGAGAGAGAGAGAGAGAGAGAGAGAGAGAGAGAGAGAGAGAGAGTCATCTGAATCCATGTAAACTTGGCATTGAGAGTCGAGAGGTTTAGTTCATTTGTTACTTGCATGATATAGTTATCATATCTATCTTATATAACTGATGATTACGAAGGCAACAAAAATGGAACTGAGGGCACAAACGTGAACAAGATAGTTAAAAGAGCATTTGTCTTTAACAATATACTTTCTGTGGACTCCAAAGCAGTGTGTGATAATTTGGAAGATGGGATTGCCTCGACATCAAAAAGTGATGAGCAACAACCACAAACACAACCCCCCAAAAAAACGCACAAGTATCTTACTCTGAATACTGGCGAGCCTTCTCTGATTGAGCTTCGTCACCTCCATCTAAATACACAGAATGGAGATCCTGAAAAAGAGAAAGTTTCAAATTATTAATCTTATATCTATATTATACCATACTGTGTATATATTGTAAGCAGCGTTCGTCCTTGTCCAAAAATTGTATTTGCGCCAAACAGGCAGCATGTGGCGTATTGTTGAGTATTCTGTTGCTTACCCAAGGTAAATGTGGTACTGTAAAGCGCTTAGGGCATGGTGATGATCGTGGATAAGTGCCATATAAATGCCATTTATTATTATTTATTTATTATTACATAAATATATATGCAACTAGAGAGCGTTTCAAGGAACTCACATTTTCTTGAACAAGGTCAGTCAGCAAAGTGATGATTTTGATTTTCAGCAGTTCATCCTTTGACTTTGAAAATAAGTCTGTCACAACAGACAGTCCTCCGACTTCAAGAAACTTTCTCTGAGCATACGGAAACTGCCGCAAAAGTGTGGAGAGAGCAAATAAAGATTTTTTCTTGACTGGAACCGACAGATCCACAGAGATCAATCTCAAAAGCTGCTGCATGACCCCATTCTCAAGAGCATTGACTTGGACTTTGGTATTGCTAGAAGAAATGTGGGGGGAAAAATAAAATAAAATAGAAATCTAATTACACTTCTCAAGAATCGTAATAGTAATATGAAAACCAAAGTAAACAAAAAGAAATAAAAAATAAGAAAAAAAAAAAAATGGAGAAGAATAAATAAAGAAATAATTTATATAATAAGCATAGAATCTTACTGGCTCTTCAGTTTTTATAAAACCACGCTTCCTTACATTATTTCCTTGTTTTAAGGAGTAGTACACAGGTCTTTCCAGAACCAGACATATCTACGATATATTCCACATAAAAAAAAAGTTCTTCAACATCATAAAATTCATACATAAAAAATATCAACTGACGACTGCCGCTTCATTCACACAGGATGGACTCTTAATCACTTTTTGATTCTTTTAAACAAAAATTTCTCTTTTTTTATTTATTACGTACAAAATGCTTCCCAAATAAAATATAAAACTATTTTTGAATAAGATTAATAATAAAACTAACCAATAAATGAGCTACCAAAACCTAAATGGATATCATTAGTAAAGTGTAAACAGAGGCAGACGCCTGACCTTTGTAGAGCTGACCCCATTACGAGCAATGCTTTAGTCCTGATGTCTTCCTCAGAATTGTTCATCAGTTTTATCATCACCTGCATTCCATCAAGGTCACAAAACAGCCTAGCATTGTCAAGCTGGGGATCAAACAAAAATTTAATTTTGACAAATGTTAGTAAATTAAATCACCAAGAGAAATCTAGCAAGCGACTTGGAGGACAGAATCAATCATGTTTCAGTGTCTAAATATGGATTTACACTTGCAAGAATCCAATCAATCGGTTTAAAGCACAAGAATGATTATTTGCCTTGCCACAAACAAATGATCAATTTCAACTCTGCATTCTCTTAATGCATCATGTATTTGAAGCTTTGAAAAAGGATATTTTCAATTTTCTTTACCCAAATTACTTTTGGTTTCTTTATCTTTATGCAGCCCCTGTTAACCCATAAACATATGACGCATAATGAGATTTTACACTGTTTTCTTAAAGAGTAATGTCAGCTCACAAGAACCTTAACAACAGTAAAACTCAATATATAAAAGTAATATGTGTAAGGGAAAGTATGCTTAAGTTAGTTTTTAACAATTTTGTAAATTATAAAGCGTGAAAAAAAGTTATTATTTGAATTCAATTGATTGATCTAATTTCAAAGAGAAAAAAAAGAAACATTAAAATGTCCTACAAATTAAAAAAAATAACACTAAAGCAAAAAAACAGAATAAAGCAAACAAAAACCTGATGCAAGTAATACTCCACGTCAACTAGGATAGTCTTGACATCCTCCATGTTTGTCGACGAATCTTTAAGTTTGTTGACGAGTCCTGTCACAATCTCCGCTTCAGTTTTCACAGACATGTCTATATCTTTCAAAAGTTTTTGCAATTCATCATAGCTGCGAAAATTTTTCTGCTTTAAATCTTTTTGCTGTAATAAGACAAAATAGAACAAGTCCTGAGATATCCTCACATTGTGTCTGAAACAGAAGGTTTCTGTTCAAATAGGACAAAATTGTAATTAGATGCTAAATTACAGGTCTCTTTCTGTCCAAAATTTTACGATAGTGATGAAAAAAATGTGGAATATCTTCAATATAATAATGGTTTCTATACTTGATATGGTTTTCAAAATTGAAGCAGAACATGAAAGAGAAAATATGTAGCAGACATTGGAGTACATTAATCAGTACGTAAGCGCAAATTTCAGCTTTATCTACTATTAAATTACAGGTCTCCTTTCTGTCAGAGAATTTACATTGGTGATGAAACAAATGCAGAATATAGTTGATATATAATGTAACGGTGGATTCTTTACATGATATGGTTTTCAAAATGCAAGCAAAACATGACTGAAAACATATAGTAGACGGTTTACACAGTGTGACATACTAATTCATTACTACCTCTGTTTCTCCAGTATCAGATTCTTCAAATTTGAAATCTTTCAATGCCTTCTTTAGTTCGTCCCGTGTATACCGTTGTTTTTCAGTGTTTATGGTACCTGGGAGATGTATATCATTTATTAGACAGAATAGATCAATTAAAGTTCAATTGAAAAAAACAACAAATTTTAAACACTGAACCAATATATTTGAAAAAATATGGTTTAAAAGGGGAAAATGAAAAAAGCGTTTCCCTGCATATGTGGCCTGCTCATCGTTGATGACTCTGCCGTATATTTCATTATCCCTCAAAGAAATTGATGGCTATCAAAACTTGAATAAAAGCCTGAGATACAACATCTCTTGTTTCATGCTGAGAAAAATAGGAAAAACAACTTATAAACAACAAACTTTGAGATCATTTAAATGTTATAATTATGTTATATCTTATCCCATCATTCAAACAAACATAAAGTCTTTTTTAAAATTAGTTTACAAATTCAACAGGAGAGGGAGGGGAGGGGGATTAAGCATTTTAAAACTACCAGAGTGTTAAGATTCAAAGATTAATCTTTTCCTTGAATTTCAAATGTGACCAAAAATAGGAGAAAAATTGAGTTTTTTTAAACTGAAAAGCAATTGTTTACCCATCTTCTCTCCTGCATACCACTGATTGGTCCCTTTTACTTTATTGGTCGGCTCACTCATCAATTTGGCTTCATTCTCTCCAGTTTGGAGATTTAAACGAACATGAAGTCCTGGTGGAATCTTTTGACCTGGAAAGTTTTTAAAAGAGAATTTCAATAACTAACCTAACTCTGAAAGGTACTTAGCCTTAGGTATTTGATAAAGAAAGATTTCAATAACTAAATTTTTTAATCCAACGACAAAGACTTTTAATTCAAAATTTCACGATTAATGGTATTAACAACCCGAACTTGATAGAGGCACATCAAAGAAACATAATAATTAGTATAACATACCTTTCTTAACTGGTTTCCATTCTGATGTTGCTTCAAACATCTCATCCAACAACTCCTCTCCATCTTCCTTATTCTCTATCACTTCACTTACAATTCCGTCATCTGTTCAAAAACAAAAATGCGTAGTAGTAATTGTAGCAGCCTTCCACACATTGTTACCCAAACCTATCTTTATTTTCGCAATATAATGAATATTCTTCCTTGAGCCTTGAAACGTGACGTATGGAGCCAAACTTTATCTTGAAACTATGATATATAATATGAGCAAGATGCTGCCCATTTAACACATGATCTAAATGAGATCTTGAAATCAAAGAACAGCATATTTTAACATATTTTAAAGCAGAGCTAACATTGAACCTATGAAATGACAATTCAACCTTAAACTCAAGGCCAGCTAATAGGGACAAGGATTGTCTCACAAAATAATACCAAAATCATGCACACATATGTTTGCAAGTCATGTCTAAGACATCTAAACATCTCAGACAGTCCGGCAGTCTTCTGTAACAAGCCAGCTCAGTAGTGCTAAGTGTTTCACACATCTCCTCTTAATCAAAGTATATGGATAGGGAGCGGGCATTGACGCATAAACAGAACAATCAAATTGGGCAGGACTTCCGAACTGAAATCATCTTTTAATATAGAAGTGAATCTTGTTGTTTTAAAGCTCCAGATAATCCAATCATTGAAAAGAGTCTGTCCCAGTTTGCTTCAAGAGGCATATTAATAATATGTGTAGGATAAGATGTAAAGAGTTTGCAAGGTAAAGAATGTAATTTCAAATTTGATCGATGGGGCAAGGGGAAAGAGAATATAGTAGAAATCAATTGTGATATATAATATTTGTTTGACCAGCAGCCATTATCACTATTATAAGATAACATTTTTATAGAAATAATAAATTAATAATAAATTCCCTTTTTATTCATCACAGGGGTATATTTGTCTTCAGGGTCTATTCTGAGGGTAGACCGGAATAAATTCCAGTGATTCCACTGGGATTTGAACCCCCAAAATCTTGAACCAAAGGCGAGAGATTTAACCACTGCGCCATCAGCTCCCTGTATTCCAACACTGACATAAGTTTATGAAGAGAAAGTTAAAACTGTATCATTAGATAGAAGACACATTCCAATGACACAAGAACAGGTTCTGATGACAAAAATGTAATAAAAAACCTGGCTTTCTGGACTCTGGGTAACAGAAGCAAGGCAAACAACCAAAAGAGTAAAAATAATATTATAATAAATGTATAGTGTAGACCATATATATTATAATATATTATTCCAGTAGATATATTTATTATTATAGACTAGTAGTATATAGTCTAGTAGTAGGTCTGATTATCAACGACTGACTGTCAACCAGCTGCTAGTATTATTATTAATTATCATTATTTTAATCATAATACTAATACTTTCATTGCCCATACACATCTAGAGTCTAGAAACTACTCGACTAGTACTAGTACCACCAGTGCTACTACTAGTACTACTTACACTTACTACACAAAAAACCACTATCTACCATTTTAATTAGTATTAGTACCATTGCCATGCAGCTATGCGCAGTTGAAGTTGAGTGAATGAATATGAGTAAAAAATGGGTCGAGTCATAGTCTAGTAGTATAGTAGTAGTAGTACAATTTGCATTTGTAAGTCTTGTATTGTATGCCCAGCCTTCAACAACACACATTATGCAAACCTAATATTAGCTTACCATCATCTTGGATATCAGAAGACTCAACGATGGTAAGTGCTCCTCCCCCTCCGCCTCCACTCTTCACCATGTCCTCTGCTCCAACAACATTTACCATGCACGACAAATTCCACAAAGGAATGCTGCATAAACAGAATGAAAAGGCAACAGCGATCCCTACTAAATGACATAATTTAACGCTTTGCCCAATGATACTCATGTTGAAGATATGACATGGATAAGTTATTAAGCTAAAGACAATCACACGAGAATCAAAGTGAAAGTAGACTTGCTGACTGCTGTTACTGTTACTGTTGATGAGGATACTAATTAAATTTAACTATGTTTAGACTACCCCCGCGCCGCATGGGTTTGCTCTTCTTCAGATCTAGATAATTATTATCGTCCAACTCGTCTCGATATATATAATTAGCTATGTTTCTGTTCTAACGTCTTTAAAATAATGTCAATATTTCAAAAGTTAGAGAACGACTTTTGAAGCAATGTTATAAATAAAAAGTTGCATCATTCTCTTTTTAATGAAACTTGGCTTCATGTGGAAAACACACGTAAGCGTAAACAACCACCGGTGGGCATTTGTTATTGTTCCTCAAAATGTAAAAGTTGGATGGGAATTCCCACAACACATTTACATGATAGGATCTCTGTATTATAATATATAATATAAAAAAATCTGAAAACATCAGCAAAACCAAAGATAGACCAGAGTGTCTTAAATCATAGCTTGCCAGTAATATAAACACACACACACACACACACACACACACACACACACACACACACACACACGCCCATCTAATAAATAAATGGCATTGATTGCCGTTTGCACAATGTGCCAGAGGATATTATTATAATATGTCATGTACAATAATAGTAATAATGGTGACCTGCTGAAGTTATGTTGACTTGAGTAGAAATATAGAGGGTGTAAATTAGTTTCAATTATTGACAGCACAAAACAGCGACGTTTCGACCAACAGGCTTTTGTCAAACGACAATTGACAAGGAACAATCACAAGTAAAGCTAACCGAAACTTGATTGTGATTTAGCAAAACAGAGCAGAGAACTTCGAATTCGAGGCAGATGTAGCATTGACACTATTGAGTCTCTGCTCTGGTTTGCTCTGGTTTCGATTTGTTGCATTGTTTACCACACGTTATATGTAACAACAATATATAGACTCTGCGGCGTTCTTTGCGATATTTTAATTATAAAAAAACAAAAACAAATAATCAAAATATAACAAAACAAAACACCCCCCCCCCCGACCCACACACACACACACACACACACACACACATACACACAAACAAACAAACAAACAAACAAAACAAAACAAAACAAACAAGGCAACAAAGATGACATGAGTTTATTGTCTAGCATCACTGCACGATTACAGGATCTCAGGCTTTGAATCATTTGGGCCGTAGTGCCATTCAAAGTACCTCTCAACTTCTCGAGGAGTATGCAGTAGTGCAGCCTGTTGGGCGAACCACACTATCATTCTGCCAGATGCCTTATCTGCCTGTAGCCAGGTTCATTATTCGCACCTGAGCCAAGTTTAGAAAATTGTGTAAAGAGTCTTTCCTGAGGACTCAGCATCGAGCTTAATGATGACAGGATTGGATGTCGGGAACTCTCGACCTCTTCTTCTTTTTCTATGTACTTGCACACCACGTCTCGTGCATTTTCGCAAGACTGTACAATTGTTCAAACACTGTTCATGAAAGTTGAATTAAAAGTTCACAGTATGCAGGGCTGTTTTGAAATGTTCTAATGTGGCAGCCTCGACGACGTCTGATGGTAATCTGTTCATTAGTCGGATATTTTGAAATGTTCTAATGTGGCAGCCTCGACGACGTCTGCTGGTAATTTGTTCATTAGTCGGATTGGAAGAACTACTACTGCTGCGTCTGAAGTTTTGATTTTGGGACTTCGTATCTTTTGTGATGGCCTCTCGTTTTTAGTATAGCACCACTTGGTTTTGGTATGCATGACTCCACATCTACAAGCTTTTGTGGTATTGTGTATATCAAGGTGGTCTTTACTCTTTTCCACCGTTCCTCTAAAGTGGTCCATTGAAATGTTTCCATGATCTGTGTGACACTGCTGGTGGTCCTGTAGTCACCGACAACAGCGCGTGCTGCTCTTCTTTGGACAATCTCCAGTTGCTTATTGTTCTTTTGCGTATTCGGATCCCAGATGACACTGGGATATTCAACAACAATTGGTCTGACCAGTGTCATGTGGCATTTCTCCATGATGTGTTTTGGACAGTTGCTGGTGTCACTTTCCAATAAAGCGTTGATGTTGACTACTTTTTGCAACAACAAAAACTAGATATCCATATTAATTAGGGTGTTTCCTTGTGTGACATAGTGATTGCACTTGTTGATCAAGCACCTATGAGGAACTTTGTCAAACGCTTTTGAAAAGTCAAGGAGCCCAAAGTCTATCTGCTTCAATTCCCTGAATTAAAGCTGTCAGTCAAGTCTTTTATCGCGTTTGAGCTGACCCTCATATGACCGCGTCTTTCTAAATCCATGCTGATATTCTGACAATATTTTGTTTGCCTCCAGATGACTTGTGATTTGGCTGTGGATGATAATATGCTCCATGATCTTACAGCAAATGTAGGTAAGAGATACAGGTCTGTAATTTGACGCTTTTGCTTTATCTCTCATCTTGAATATTGGCGTAATTAAAGCCTCTATCCAATGACTATGTGCTTTTTATTGGATGAACGAGGCAGTGAATGAATATAGTTGTCAACATGGGTGCTATTTCAATAGGAATTTCTTTTAGGAGTTTCACGGAAACCTGGTCAGGATTGTGCTTTTCGGCACTCTGGTGTTTCTTTATCTTTTTAATCTGTCCAAGTCCTCGTTGTTATTAGTTTGTTTAGCCTTTTTTGTATACCCTTTTCTTTTGTTTTATTTTAGATGTCAGCTATAGACGTCTACGTGATTGTACCTTTGAGTTGACATTTTTGATGGTACATGCTTTTCCATCGGCTTGACGCAAGTATTTGAGAAATATTGCCATATGATGTTAACGTCGGTGCTTTCGTTGCGTTTTACACGGAATTCGTCTGCACATTGCTGCGTGTCTGACCGCAAGTTAGTCATGTCTTCCCGCGCCCATAAAATGATTGCCCTTATGCCTTGCGGGCGGTTTGCGGCATTTGGCCCGAACATTTGAGTCTACAGGATGCAATAGGTGAAAACCGTTTGCTTGGGTTTGTTATTTCCCAGAGAACGGTCTATTGTGAGTAAAAGTACCACGACAAACAACTTTCCAATGATGAGAAAGGAATCCCATTAGGCAATGTCTGGCAGATTGGCCACCACAAGCGACGGTCACATTCGTTGGTTACCATTGCGTGGTCTTGTTGCAATTGGACTGTCTGTAGAATGACCCAAATATTTTATACCTACATTATTGTCAATAAATAAATGGAAATAGCCCATTTAGGGATCATTTGCCCTTTTCACATTTGACTTAAATTGTATGACCAAAGAGTAAGAGGTCAATATTTTACATGAAGCAATGTCTAGGTACCACTTATTTTTTTTCTTCTGTCTTATAGTATAATGAGTAAACGAACGGATATATTATATTATTTTATTATATTCAAACCTTTGTCTTTGTCTCTGTAAAATACAAGTGTAATACCCATTATATACAGACTTCAGGGATATAATGTACATTATAATACATTATAATTTTGAAAAATCACAATGTTTCACTACTTTGCATACGCGACCTTCGGTTTATGTTCTTCATCTCAAATTTTGGTAAACTTTTCGCGTGTTTATCTCCAATCATTTCTGGTTAATAAACTACAAACATCAGTTTGAAAGCAATGTTATTGACGAACTGGATTATGAGAATTTAGTTGTCCTTGTAAGTCCAACAAGATCTAACATGTCATTCGTATCAGTTTCTCAATGCTCAACATTTTCTAACCATCCTCCAATCCTAAAACTACAAAATCCCAAGTAAATCCCATAATCGGTGAAGCTCCCATGAAGCCTAGACTTATTATTTTATATTCTCCGCATGAAGTCCCAACAACTTATTCGCGGAAAATATTATGTCTATATTTAGATCTTAGCATGGGAAAACAAAAGTAAGGGAGGCCACTGTTGTTGCTGTACGATTGGCAACAACATTTTGCCGGGAGACGCTCGAGTTGACAATAGTTTTTGCCTGGGTAAGTTGAAAAGTTCTTCATTCATCATGTACTTTTTAAGTTCAAGGGGCAGATGTAATGTATCTTTCCACTGTGCACTGGTAAGAAGAATGAAAGTTAAATGCATGTATAAAAGGAAACGGAATACTGGAGCCGGAGCATGTTCGTTTTTAGTTTTATTTTCAAAATATTAATCTGTCTCTCTGGAGTCTGGAGTGGAGTCTGTGTCTCCGTCTCCACTTTACTACTACTACTAACTACTACTACTACTACTACTACTACTACTACTACTACTACTACTACTACTGCTACTACTGCTGCGACTACTACTTACTACTACTACTACTAGTAGTAGTAGTAGTAGTACTACTACTACTACTACTACTACTACTAGTACTAGTAGTAGTACTACTACTAACTACTACTACTACTACTACTAGACTACTACTACTACTACTAAACTACTACTACTACTACTATTCTTTCTATTTCTACTTCTTCTACTAACTACTACTACTACTACTACTAATACTACTACTATACTACTACTACTACTACTAACTACTACTACTACTACTACTATTACTACTACTACATCTACTACTAACTACTACTTACTACTCACTACTACTACTACTACTACTACTACTACTACTACTACTACTACCACACTACTACTACTAAATATGAAGGAAAAGATTGTTTTAAATTATTAATCTGAGTCTGACCGAAGAAATAATTAAGGCAGAAGAAACTCAGGGGCAGCAAACTTTTCCTTTTCGAGACCAGTTTTGGTCAAAATTTAAATATAAAAGTGACTTGATGTTACATTTGGGTAAATGTATATTTTAGCTCTATTTATTATTTTTATCGTAATCGTTCATTAATCGCTAGTTTGTATGTTATTTTACTCATCATAATTTCGGTGGGTTTTTTGGGTTTTTTAAAGTTAAGTTTCAGATCAGCGTGTGGCAATCGAGATCCACACATATCTGATCTGAAACTACAACTTTTTTAAAATTTTAAATAAAAAACCCGAATTGAAATTATGATGAGTAAAATAACATACAAACATATCTAGTAACAACACGAAC
>JARDUL010128375.1:0-10901 GCA_030265205.1 Dirona pellucida
TGATAATAATGATGATGATAATAATAATAATAATAATAATAATAATAATAATAATAATAATAATAATAATAATAATGTTAATGATGACATATTTTTTATGATAATGTACTTCCACAAGCCTATAATAATTAGAAGTTGCCATTATCATATTTTTGTCTGATTATAGACTCTCAATCATGCATTGTGGTGTGGTATCAATGTGTGAATGGGACGTGGTGGCTTGCCCACCCAATTGAAAGACCCAATAGCCGCCACTGCCTGAGATGTGGAATTATTCTATTTGGTGGGCCATAGCTGGCAATAGCAGTCAATCAAACATCAAGATTGCCCATAGTGTTAGCTATATCGTGTGACAATTACACACTTGGCGCGTGGTCAGCAACCTCTTTGTCTCTGTGGCCCCGATAATGTATTGATGGGTATGATCCATTAAAGTAAATGTAAGCATCGTGTCTTAATTTTGACTTTTCGGGTTCGTTGCAATTAATTCATTGGGGACTAGTACTAGTTCAGGCTACTATATACATATTGAGGATGTTGATCCATGCTTTGCATTCTGTTGCCCAAACTAATCAGCGTTCAACTAAAGGCAAGTTGAGTCCCAATCCCAGTTGGATGCTGGAAAGTTAGTAAAAAGATATTGTACTCATAATTTGGGCCTCCCCTTACATAAAACAAAACAAAAAGTAGGCAAACATAGTGGAACCAGAGGCGTGTGTTGGTAGACCGGATGGTCAGTAGTATTACTGGATCACTGGCATTCCTCGTTACTTTTATTGATGCACGGGATCAAATGACGGTGGAGGACAATGGAGACCAGGCACGTGTCATGAGTAACAGTGTAATAGTAATATTCAGGGCATGCATAGTGGGTAGACATACCTACTAATAACAACAAATTGAACAACTAATTTTTCATTTGCAGATAAAATTTATTAAAATTAAAATAGAAAATCCACAATGCGACTTTCATGGAAAGTTGAATCATACCTGAAGTGGAGAAATCTACATGCAAGTTGAAAACAAATTTCGTTCAGTCACATCAAGCACTCTAGTGATGCCAAGTCATAGGATAATTCTTGTAATACAACAAGGAAGAGTCAGTTAGGATGACAAAAAGAAAGACCCCCCCCCCCCCCCGATAACATAGAGACTAGAGGGGGGGGGGGGGTGAAGGGACGGTGGTGGTTTGGGGATGGGGTGGTGGAGATATCTACATACCCAAGAAGGCAGAAGCCGGTGGCGCAGTGGCTTAGTAACTCGCCTTTGTTTTGAGAGGTCGCGGGTTCGAATCCCGGTGGAAGCACTGGATTTTTGTCCTCCTGACCTTGATCCCACTTTGCGGCTGACGCCTGGGTTATTCCAGTCTGCATTCGGATTTGACCCTAAACACAAATTTCTCCCTGGGATTGGCATTGGCCTTTGCCGACACTCGTGAGTCTAACTGACCCACCCCATGTACATATCCAATCACTGGGTCTTTGGATGAGTAAATAGCCCATTGAAGCTCTAAATATGCTTTGCTTTAATCACATTTCGACCTGTATGTGATGTAGTTTTCTCAGTTTTCTCAAAAATATTTTTTTAATTTGTTGTTTTTGTAATCCTATCAGTTTCATAACTCATTCATTCGTGGATCTTTTTGACCCATTGACCCGCAAAGAGATATGTGTGACTGGTTATAATATAGCGAGTTGCGGTAAAGGTTAATAACATGAGTGTATTCATTTATTCAATGTGCCAATCGTTGTAACATTTCTTTGATGTCAATGTCTCCAACCACCGGATACTGGATACATACATAGATAGCGAGCGATTACGGGATTGTGGATGATACTTGAAGACCTTAACTATCCATACGATGTAGGATATTTTTACAGGCAGTAAAATATTTTCTATACATTCTCACTTGTTTTAAAATTTCTGATCGGATGGATAACGTAGGTCTTCATGCATCGTCCAAAATCGCGTAATCACTCGCCATCTATTATAATATTAGACTAGGCCTATCAAATATCTATATTATTGTGTAACCGGACCTCTCGATCTACCTACCGCAGACTTACTATAATATTACATATTTCTCCGGATCTACTAACTTCTAGGCCTAACGTCATTGGGGTCAATAGCAGTCAGCAGGCCATGTAGCCCTCTTCCTATTTGGAAAATAGTTACGGTTTTCACGATAACAAAGATGGCGACTACCATGTTCTCAAATCCTACTCAGCTCCTACCACTTGGTAACATTTTATTCAATAAAAGATAAATTGCTACATTTAAAAAGAGTCTATTTCACATAGACTATTGACATCTTTTGCCGCAGTTGGATGAGAAGTTATGAAGAAATACTCGGCGTACTCTCAACTCCCGGGTTTTGTTTTATGATTATTTATATTAAATTAAAATAAAAGTAAAAGTAAAAAAAAGTGATGAGTTGATGTCATCAATGATGAGTGATGGATGGATGATACACTACCAATGATAGTGAAGGATACTGATGGGGATGGTTCCCGGCATTATTTTAATTTTATTATTAAATTCCCGATATTATATTGTACACATTAGATACTAGAAGTTCTAGTACTAGTACCGTACGAGTAATAGCTAGTGACTAGTACTAGTAGTAGTAGTAGTAGTTAGTAGTACTAATACTAATAGTACTAAGTACTCTACTACTACTAGAGTACTAGTATTACTAGTGGCAGGTCTGAAATTCTGATCCACTGGCTCACTGGGTGAGGTGAAGCCTAGACAACTGAAGCAATGTGTTTTTATGTAAAATTTAAAGTAAAGAAAATGAAAATGAAAATCATGCTAACTAGAACTAGAACTAGAGGTCTGTCTAGATACAAACAAGTACAACATTATTATTACAACCATAGTAAAATAGCTTCCACATGATTTGAGATAGTCAAACCACTGATTCTGATTCCTTACTGTCTTAGTCTTAGTCTTCTTAGCCTTGCCTAACTTAGTGCTCACCTGTAAATTTTTTGTCAGTTGTCGAAATTTTGCCAATTTATAAATATATCGTCGTTCTCGTTCTCTAAACGTACTCCATTTGACAAAATTTTACAGAGGGACAAAAAACTTTTATACAACCCAGTCAGGTGATACATTGATACAATTAACGTTTTTAATTAGATGTTACTTTTGATTCATCGGGAGTGGTCAGAGGTCGAACAGCAAGCATCGTCAACTGTGCGGTTGAGTGGGCTATTGTCTCTATGGAGCGATGAGAGATGGCGAACTAGTACTAGTGTCGGAACTGTGGCAAACTGTTCCGACTTGCTATTTTTAGCTCCTCATTGCTTCTTACTTTACGACACTCTTTTCTGGATTTCTCTATTTGATTGTATTTGTCCAAATGTTTGTCAGAAAATAATTCCTGAAGGCGAAGGAGGTGAAACATTTGAGTTACGAATTGTAGGATACGATTCATATTTCTTTTCCACTTCCGGACATCCCCTTTCCATTTTTTTATGTATTTCATACAAAACAAAACAGATCTTTCACCAACTTCTTATTTTGTACATCACTAATAAATTAGATGTATGTAAACTTTTTGTCAGTTCAGAGTTAGTATTATTAGTATTAGTATCACTTTGCAGAGTGTTTCCTACGCAGAACACACCACAGTGACTGAGTCTTGTGTTGTATGAGTGTGATGTTTTGATATATAATATAACCTTGTTATTGTTGTTGGACTTAGTTAGGTCTGCAATTACTTTTGTTGAACGCACTGGCGTTAACATTTAAAAAAATTGTTTTTTTTCTATTTTGATTGAAATTTAATTTTGTGGAAGACATTAATTTTAGAAAAATTGAAAGTGAGTAATTAGTCATGCAGAGTTGTTCGCCTTATACGGGGATAACAAAGACGTTGAATGGTCATGGGAACTCAGTGGTAAATTTGTTCACCCTTTTACTTTAAACCTAACCCAGCCGATATCAAGTCAACCGCAGTCCGGATGACAATGGTAGTTGGTCACATGATAATGGTTTTCAAAGTAATTGTGTCGTATCTCTACCCAATCACTAGATAATCTAGAGTTAGCGCCATTGTCACTGTCATTTCCTGTGTTCAGACCTTTGCAAATTCCTAACATTTTTTTAACATTGCTACGTACATACTGTTGACATCTGTGGCATTAGATTTTTTAAATAGAAGTTTGGCAAGAGATTATTATAAATTAAATTATGATTCAGCTGATGATGATGGGGATTTTGTTCATGGTATTGATGAAAATCTGACGGTGATGAGTTAGTTCAGCATCTTTTTTGTTCTATTGTCTACATATCTGTGGCACTGCATAAAAATGTATCCACGCAACTATTTTTCAACCATCACAGATGCCCACACTTCATTGACTTTTTGTAACATGACATGGAGGGAGTGGTTAGAAAGGTTTTATGAGATTGATGGTGGTGATGGGATCTGTTGCTGAAATAATTACATTTTTGAAAATGGTTCTAGAAATGACAGAGTTACATGAAAATATGAAAATGAATATATGTATACACAGGTGTGGTATCAGAATATATAAAATTTATGACGCTATTACTTACACATCTTCGGCAATTAATTTTTGTTGTATTATCTCTATTCCAGAACTGGTAGACAAATGTATTGGATCTCGTATTCACATCATTATGAAGAACGACAAAGAAATTGTTGGTATTCTACTCGGCTTTGATGACTTTGTCAGTATCCTTTTTATTCAAATAAGTAGCATCAAACTTGTATGATAGAGCCTCATGGTGAAAATTGATTCATGCTATTCTAGAACTCTTTTCTGAGCTAAAAGGTCACAAAGAGGATCATAGCAAACAAGTAAGTAAGTTGTGGTAACCCCTTTTTCACAACATCGTCTAGATTGTGAGTCTAATCAAATGACTGCAGCTCTGAAAGCAGGATTAAGTTTTAATTTGTGTTGATATCGATCTATATGTATAATGCTGACCAAATTTTGTGTTCTTATGTCAAAGCTTGCATAATGATTATATCCTAATATAATAGCATCGTGTTGGATTTTTTGTTGATTATCTTTACTTTTTATATACAGATATTTTAAGTTCGATTGACGATAATATTTTAGCATCTTGTGATCAAGTGAAATCTAAAAATGCAAGATGTTTGGACGACACTACTGGCAAATCTTCTATCTATCTCAACCTTTTATCTTCTTATTTCCTTAATAAGATTTCAGACATGGTTTTAGAGGATGTTACAGAATTGTAAGTATATTAGTATAAATTGTCATATATTTCAATTTAAAATTCTTTTGCTTTGCACCTTTTACAACTTGATGTAGTATAAACACAGTTTACAACTTGATTGCCTAGTGAAGTCAGCAAGATTAGATGAAATCATCCTGCTTGAAAATATTGTTTTATATGTCTCCGGTTATGTAGTTCACAAGAATAGTAAAATTATATGTAAGCATTGTAAAGAAATTTTGGAAGAGCAAGCCAATATGGAGCAACGCCATTTACAATTTGCCAACATAAAAATGTGTGATGGGTGTAAGAGTGGAGGCCTGATCAAACAAAGCTCTTTACTTGTTGAGACAGTTGGAATATATGAAGCTGTCTTCTAGTTCTAGACACACTTACTACAAAATTTGAGAAGATGTGGCATAAGAAGATACTTCCAATCAAACTTACTTGAATTATTCCACTCAGACAATCTAAAATCCCCATTGTGCAGTTGTAAAACACCTGAATATGTGGTATCATTATTTATTACACTGAGACTCCACCATGAATTGAGATTGAGAAATTCAGCTATTAAAGAACAACCTAGACGAGTAATTAAAAAGCTGGCAAAGTTGCAGCACAAGTAATCCTGATATTCATCTTTGAGACGTCTTTCTAATGACTTTATTAATGTGTGCATGTTGATTTGGAAAAGAGGCTTTTCTTTTGTTAATGATATTACAAAAATAAATAATTCATGACCTAGATTCCCAGCACACGGACACTTTTCCTATAGTACGTGGGCCTTCTCGGTATACCTTTCTCCAATTCAACTAACTCTGAATTAAGGTTTCAATTCATCCCACACCAAACTTGTCATTAAGACAGCTTTGTTCTGATTTTTAAGTTGGCGGTACATATGACTTTTACTGTATATGTTTGATATTGTATGAATTTGCAATATAATTGAAAAGGCTGTTAGACCAGTAATTACTAAAACTTGACTTGGATTCAATTTTACTTAAATCAACTGCCCTATGAACTGGATATCTGATGATTGCTGTTCATAAGTGATGTCGGAATTTGCTGTAATGTGATGAATGTTGATCTGTTGTTAGTTGCATTAGTTGTCACTGCCATGAAAGTCTACAAGCATGAATCACACCTAAGAGCCTGGTTTGCCAAGAACATTGTCCTAAGCTGAATGTTTTCTGTATATATTTACCCCTGTAAGTGCATGGTGGCTCTTCTAAGAGAACAGTGTTAACGCTTTCCTGGTCCATGCTGTTAGGCAGCAATGGGGCTCTAATGGTTTTGTCTTAGACTTTGACATTATTACCCAATATAACTATCAAGTGTTTGACACTTTCCGTTCCACCAGTTTTTCCCATTAGTTCTTTTTCATGCTACTGGTTTTGAGATTGCAGAATTGATATTTTGATTATCTCCCCTAGGTTGAACTACTGTAAAAAGTGGCAGGAAACCAGTTGCCGTAAATTCAAATGATGACTTGATTTAATTTCGTTTTTCATATATGTGCCTCAAATTCATTGATATGATCTTACATTAATCTCATCGGTTCTTTTGTTTTCTACTTTCTAGTTTCTATCTATATTTGACATTCTGGTGCTTGGTTAATCCCATTGAATTGATCAGAAATGACATATGATCAGTTAAATGGGTTGTATTGGAAATATATTGACTATTTAGTGTTAGATATGATGATATTCAGTATTATAATTGGTCTCATTTTAGATTAGTTGTCATTTTGGTTGTGTAATGGCAAGAAATAAAATATTATTGTTTCCCATTTCCTGACAGTGAGAGTACCGCAGAGGGACGAAGAGTGACCAAGTTAGATAAGTTGTTGCTGAATGGGAATAATATCACAATGGTAAGGAGTAGTCATGTTGTGCAGTTATCTATCTTTTCTTACTATGTAATATTCAGTCTTGCGTCTATACTTATAAGACAAGTTATGTAATTGATCTTTCCCGGCAACTTGGTCTTGTTATTTAGTCAGTAACAAAAACGATATTGATAAATTCTGTGTTCCATTTAGGCGCTCATGATTTTCGTAGATTTTTGTTTCAGTGTTATTTCCCTGCACGAATCAAAATATTATAGACAGTGGCGCAGTAGTTAAGTCATTCACCTTTGATTCGAGAGATCGCTGTTTGGACACTAAAGACATACCTACTTCCCCTGTGATGAATAAATATTTTTTTACTTTTTTAAAAACTTATATCTCTTTTTTAGATTTAAAAGAAAAAATATATCAATTTTGCCAGGATAATGGCCACAAATGACCTTCACTTAATGAAATGATATTGCAACTGCATTGGGTTCTTTAACATGTCTAATGTAGAAATAGAAAGGGAAGCTCCTGTTTCAGCTAGTTTAGGTTTTTTTGTTTGTTTGTTTGTTTTGTTTGCGATTGAATGTATTTATTTCAATTTATTTTCTAACTTATGTTTTTTGTTTTTTTAATTTCTCAGCTCGTTCCTGGTGGTGAAGGCCCAGAGGTCATGTAATCATGTGTGCTTATGATTTGACATTTTCATATTACAATATCATTCTTTCCACATTTCGTTTGACATTCATGACATATATCTCATTTAATTTCATTTAGAAACCATTGTAATGCTAATACCATCCCTGATGTTTAGGAAGACTGGCAGTATGGATGTATGTGTTTGTGAATGAATGAATAAGTGGCATTTATGTAGCACTTATCCACGTCATGTAAGCTCTAAGTGCTTTACAGTTACATTAGCACATGTGCGTTTGTGTGAGAAGGTGGGTGAGGGCTTCGAGGGTGATATATACCTTGCTATGTGGAATGTCAACCAGTTTTGGAGATGAGTTTGACTAAAGGCTTCTGATAAGGTGGTCCATGGGGCAGGGAGAATGTGTGTGTGTATGATGTTCATAGACTTGTTATTTTGTTTTTTTGTACTTCATCATTAGCTCATAAGTAAAAAAGAAATTTTTTGAAACAATGATTGCCTTTTTGTATTATTCAAATCATTTATTTCTTCTCCTTATATCTATAGAGTAATTTGGTCTGTCACCCTCTGAATAGGATGCTGGTCATTAGTATTTTACAAGTACTATCTATTACTTTTGAGGTGCATTGACTGAGAGAAAAGGCTAAGACATTGTATTGAAAATGTGCAAACGCATGGGTTCTCAAGTTCGGCAATGCAGTTTTATCCCTGGGCAAGATGCTTGACTTCGATTGCCTCACTCGACCCAGGTGTAAAAATAATGGACACCAGCTCATGGCTGGGGTAGCAATTTCGTTAATTCAATGTCCCCTATCCAGAGTGACAAATTGTCACTTTTTTCACTTTATGCTAGAGAAAATGGGATGAGGACCATCTTCATGAATCCAATGGTAAAGGCTGTTAAAAAAGGACTTGCTTTACTGTATTAGGGTACTTTCCCCAAGGCTAATAAATAACATAATGTTGTCTGCCCCAGATATGATGAGTAATTAATATTGAACATTGTTTTGGTTTTTGTGGCAAATAAAGTTTATTGACACAGTAGGCTGATCCCCTGCTTGCCTCGACAATCTTTATTATATCTGTATTGGGCCATGTGAGCTGGCTGGGCCCCAACTTTCACTAACCTGGATGAATTTTATCTCGGTCAGCCTTTTACATTGTCCTAGGTCAAACAGAGAGCTGGTTTCTACTCTGTTAAGTTCTGTATTACAGGGCATTGATATCAAACACATTTATGGCCTATGATGATTTAGAATCTGCCGAGATAATTGTGTATCAACTCAAGGGGTCATAATTTAGCTACCTACTACTACTACTGCTGCTGGGGAATATAATCTCTTCAGCAATCTTGGTTACTTGAAAAGATAAAGATGATTTTATAACCGAGGCCCTTTGAAATAATGAATGACGTTTATATAGCAACTGATTCACGATCATCACCATGTGAGTCTAAGCACTTTACAATTACAGTAGCACATTTGCCCCGGAAAAGCAACCGAAACGTCAACACTTAATAGGCCCCATACGGGACCTGGATAGGCACGAATATAATTTTTAGACAAGGATGACTCGGCTTACAGCCGAGGGGACCTCCAGATTTAAAGTATGTCTCTCCTGATAGGACGAGGTATTCAGGTAAGCAGGGCTAAGTGTCTTACCTAAGGATTCAAACTTTGGTGGGCCAAAACATTTTTATCGTCATGACGGTTTTGTGTCTCACCCATCCACTAGTCATGATAAACGTTTTTGTTTTCTTGCAACGCCGGGGCATACATCATGTTAAGTTTATGAGTATGAGACTGTACTTTACGGGATACGGACTATAAACTAATCTTGTAGTTGTAGTCCCTATTGTACAGGTGCAGACCCGTACTCTCATACATCATTTATCCCCCGGCTGGCGGTGCCGGTCACAAACTATTTCCTTTAAATGACATAGCCATCGGTGATCTATTATTTGTCTAATAATAGATCACTTGTAGCGATTGCTTCATTATGGTGCAAGCTTATTAAGCTCTTACGTCAAGAAATATATCGAAACCATCAAAGAGAAAGGGGCCGAAACAAGCAACAGAAGAATTCACACGATACCACCACGCTCAAAAGCTGACACTGACACACAATCAATGGCTGTCCATTGTCCATTTATCCAACGCTACATCCTGGACTCCGACACGCTTTTAGATCAAGTGTCCCAGGAATAGACATATTTATTCAGTTTGATGACAGTCCGCATCCCCGTACACAGGATACAAAGATTTTACACCATATATCCCCCAGAAGGCTGTGTCATTCAAAGACGACGATGTTTATATTCTATTATTATTATAATTATAGTCCATATCGCGGTACAAGTTCACGTTCGTAGACTTGATACAATTTCTTGCTCAACAGGCCGTCATTTAAATATAACGATGGGTTTATTTTACAGCCCACACCCCGGGTACAAATACAGGACAGGCTCACAGACTTTACACTGTTTCTCCATCAGCAGAATGTGTCATTCAAAGTCAAAAGCGCTTCTCATTTTTATCGAGCGCATGCACTAGAGAAGTCTGTTAGGCACATCGTACCGGCGATAGCTTTTTCTGATGGCAGTCGGGTACTCATTCACACTTGAATAAAGTGAGGAAAAACATACGTGGAGTGTATTTCCCAAGGACTCAACGTCGAGTCTAGCATTGCCGGCATTTGAACCACATTTTTAAGCTTGACAGCCTTACCAGAGAGAGAGAGAGAGTAAAAAAAAAGGAACTAATGGTATACGCTTTATTTTGTTTTGTTTTTCTATTTCAATGTAGCTTTTTAGTTCTTTTCTTTTCATCTAGCATAATAAGGAAGGAAAAAGAATTGAAACTATTTTTCTTTGAAGGCAATTAGAAAAAGATTTCATTCGGATCAGTCGCAAGGCAGAGTGTGGTTAATGCCCGGGACTCCACATTCGCCCACGTGATTTCCCTGCCTGGTGTGGTGGTGGTAGTGGTAGTGTTTCTATTTCCATCTAAAGGTGACTTCTGGTTCTTAGAGCCTTTTTCTCAAGTACTGTAGAGGTCCTTTCAATCCGATTAAGAAAACCATTTCCACGCAGTGACGCCACCGATGTATTACAGGGTGTTTCGATATCTAAAATAGCCCAGGCATCGGCCGCATTGCTGCGCCGCAAAGTGGGATATAATATGTTTGTAATAC
>JARDUL010128486.1:0-10899 GCA_030265205.1 Dirona pellucida
ACATATATTGTATATGTATGTAATTTACATCCAAGATTGAATGAAACAGTGGGGATAAATCAGCTTGCCCGTTGGTAACAAAGACGGATTCGAACACATGCCATTTTCGTGTGGGTTTGATTTCCTACCCACTCGACTACGGTAAAATCATAACAAAAAGAGACTTTGTGATTGCCGTTCCTACACTACAGACACTTACCGTGACCGTCATACGTCAGGACGATTCCAGGAATTTGCCTGTCGCAATTAATTCTACGGATTATTTGCCTATTGTAAAGCTACACAGTGGCTCGCGTCCTGAAAATGCTATTAATGCTAAGCCCGATGTTGAATCCATGGGAAAAAAATTGTTACCCAATTTCTTATACTCGCTTGACTCAGGTGAAATTGATTACCTGACTACGGACAGAGAAAGATGCAGTTACAATGCTAGCATGATGCGCCTAACATGCTGTGCTACTGTATTCTACTCCGGGAATTGAGATGAGCTCTGAATTACCCGGCCTGTCTGCTTTGGGATGAATGATGCTAAGTCTGTGATCTTGTTCGTGCACGGGGATGCAGACCTAAAAAAACATCTTTAGCTTCATATCGTATTTTTATACCCACTGTTCAATGATACTCGTATCTGGCACAGACAAAATTATAGTGTAGCCTCGGATTTTCTTATTTTTTTCGCCCCCCCCCCCCCCCTCGCCCCCCACCATCCCCCACTCCCAACACCCATCAGCACTAGAAACTACGGTAATTTCACCCATAGTATAGTGGGTATACGAATACATAATATCTGAAAATGTAGAAATGAGAAGAATCAAATTAGTTGATGAAAAGAAAAAAAGAAAAGTAGAAATGATAGGGTTTCATAGAGGAATTGTCTAAAGTGAATTAAACCTAACCCTTAAATGTACAGGATATAATGGTAAAGAGAGAAAGCCGACCTTATAATATCATAATTATCCACTTCACTTTTTTAAAATAACAATAATTAATATTTAAAAGTTTGGATACAGACAAAGGGATATAATCAGTGAAATTCATTTGTTTTTGGGGAATAGCTACAGTTATCTCCGTTTGATGTATGAATGCGAAGGGCGCAGGCAGGCAGATGATAAATAGTGAGAAGAATAAAAAGAAAAGTAAGTGTTGTAGTAGTAGTAGTGGTGGTGTGTTAGAAAATAGAGAATAGATTATTATGAAGTCATACAGAGTTGGGGCTCATTCATTGTTTTTGGCGCTTCCAAAATTTGAATTTCAAGGTCATACGCTGGTTGGTCGAATTATTGCGATAGCCGGAGAGGTGATAACAATAGCCACGAGCACAGGTTCGATTCTCGCTTGTCATGAAGTAGTATGTACTATTACTATCAATTATCTATGTTTCTTGCACCTCATGACTTTCCTTATATTTTTCAACCGCTTGTCATCAATGCCCTCCTCAAATTAGTTTATATGCTTGTTCATCGAGTCCTCAGCTGCAAACAGAGAACGATATTGTCAGTATGTTAGTATGGTTAGCCTAATAGACTGCTCTCCTGTATTCCCCTCCCCCCCTCCCCCGATGCAATTGAGATGGACATTGAATGGCACTGATTTCCTGATGTGTAAATCGTGCTTAGTCTGTGAGCCTGTATGTGTACGGGGATACGGACTATAAACTATCACCTTTACCTCTACATTATCAAGAAGAAGGAAGAATAGGAGGAAAACGAAATTAACTCTTTTCAAAACACTTGTCCTGCCAGAGCGACTCTATAGATGTGAGACGTGGAAAGCCAAAATAATGGAAGAGAGTAAACTAGATGCCTTTCAAAAGTAAACGTCTTCACAGAATGATGAGAATAAGATGACAGCAAGATGTCAAGTATGAGAAGGTGTCAGATTGGCAGACGCTGCGGAAGTTACTGTAGAAGTTAAAAGAAGAAAAAGATGGAGCTGGATTGGATATTTATTTTTGAGGATGGAAACGAATAGTTACTGTGCAGTGGGAGGCTCTGGAATGGACCCTGAGGGGGAAAAAAGGAACGGACGGCCAAAAAAAAAAAAACGGTCGAAAGAAAGAGAGGAAGATGGATGGGCTTCCTGGCAACAGACCAGAGTGGACCAGATTCCGTGTCCTTCCGAAAATCAAAATATAATGAAAATGTGGAAATATTCCCTCTTCGGAAGGCAGAACACTGGATTGGAAGATAGGTCATTAAATTGATGATTGTCGTCCTCTTCTGGAGCCCCCTCCCTACTTTTCCACCATGCTGATCATTTAAATGTAATTGTCCCTTTATCTTTCTTCACTTGACGAAGGCCTTTGGTCGAAACGTCGCTTGTTTAGTCTTGTTTTGTCTATTAGAAGCTGCTTACACATTCCTTCCTTGTCTTTTTCTTGTTACAAGTGGCAATATACTAATTTATTTTATAATATTTTATATTGTGAAGTCCTTTGATTTTACATATTTTCACTCCTCATGTTGTTTTCTTTGTTATCTATTTTTGTCTTCCCAATTTGGCTGCAAATTATCATTCCTGCCATACTAGAAATCTTCAGCAAGACGGTCAATTTCTTTTTAACTTCCGGTTCAGCGGCATTACTCAACTAGGACTGTCAGGTTGGCTTCTTAATCGCAAGTCCCCAAATATGTCTCCTTATCTCTGTTTCCTTAATTAGTTCCTTCTTCTTTATAAAGATAAGATAAATTCCCCAAATATTCAGTTTTCTTTTTAGTGTTGTGATTTTCTTTTTTTTCTTTTTTTTACTTCATTCTTGAACATTATTCGGTATTTTCTTTTGTTAAATTTAAGTTGTTTTTATCTCAAACAACCTGGCAATACTGAAGTTCACACATTCGGTTTCCCTTCCGTACTTTTTGGCAATGCAATCAAAATATAAAAAAATAAGGAGATAAAGATAGTGCTTCGTTTGTAACTCCAATGCTGTAATCTGCGGTGTTTCAACATTGAGATTTAAGCTTGACGAATTGTTTCAAAGCATTTCAGCCATGTCTGACAGAAGAAGAAGGCGTTTGAATGACGAAGGCGAGGATGAGGTTACTCCAACTCCAACCAGCACCAGTGCTAAGACTAATCCTTCATCATCAAAATCAAGAGGGGAAAGACCATCGGAATGTGTACGTTTTTATCATCATTTTGTGTGCCATGTTGA
Organism: Dirona pellucida; assembly: GCA_030265205.1. Classification (NCBI taxonomy): domain Eukaryota; kingdom Metazoa; phylum Mollusca; class Gastropoda; order Nudibranchia; family Dironidae; genus Dirona; species Dirona pellucida. Next base: position 3,155 of record JARDUL010128486.1, read on the forward strand.
ACGAAGACAATTGTTTTTGCTAGTATCTAAATCAAACCCTTGACTCTACGAGAACTGGAGAACTGCCACTTGTTAGTTAGTTGTAGTTGTAGATAGTTTGGTCTTGGTCTCATTATTATTATTACTGCATGGGTAGATCTATCTAGACTAGAGACAGAGACTACTCATCACTACTACTACTACTACTAGACTAGGAGTAGGAGAGGAGACACAGAGGTAGACTAACACTAACTATCCCCATCACAATAATATTATATGCCATCATGGTCACAGTTGTTTTCTTAGTTAGGTTTCAATGTTGATCAATTGGTCTTCACATCTTTTTATAATGATCCCTTTCTTTCTGGAAACTGGAAGCAGTCTCTATACTATTATTATTATCCCTTACTTTATAGTAATGATTTAATTTTAATGATAATGTCAATTTTATCATCATACACAGGAAACAAAACCAAAGGACGGAATAGTTCTTTTCAGGTGTCTTAGTCTTGTGGCTAGACACTACTCCTGTATGTGTAGTCAATAGTTGAAAGGTTAATTCCACATGAGTAGCTAGGCTGACATAGATGGAACTAGGATAATATAAATAACTTGCATGCACCTAGCTAGTCCCTTGAATTTTAAGTGAATGGCTTGCGGTTTAATCCTGAAATGAGAAGTGCAAAAGTTAGTTTGCAAGAAGAAATCGCAGCAGGCGTATCACCACATCAAAGGTTATAATGACAGAGACAGTACTAAGTTGACCAAGACTGAGTTTGAAGAGGATCTACATGTTCATCTTGATTGAATGTACTGTGCTGATCGGAAAATGTACCTAACACACATGTTGTAACATTGACAGCTTACCTGCGTTTATAATCCCTTGGCCAATTTGTCAATTCTCGGAAAGTGTGATCGTATGGCAAGCGTTGTAAATCGGATTTAGAGAGCATCTTCCATTGTTTATAACTTTATTTTATGTACTTACATGTCCCATGTTAATGACCCTCGCAGTAGTTATCGCTTATCAGGTTTATTTGTTTCAAGAATGAATGACTTTTTAAAAAATGTATGTTTTTGACAGAGCCATTATTTTCTTCTCCACTAAGTGTCCTATTGCCAATGACGCGGCTGAATTCCAATACGAAGACTTGTAAAACTATATTTTAAAAACATTTTGTCTCCCGAGGATCTTATTTTATAGTTAGTTTTGTCAAATTTGTCCCTGAGAAAAGAATCTCAGAAAGTAATCCTCAACTTTTGGTATGGTATTTGTACCCCTTTGTTAGATTGTATTCAACCAAGTTTCTAAAATGATTAAAAATGGATATGTTTCAACGTTTCTTTCATTTCTTTGCCTTTCAGGAATCTGAGGAGGACTCTGTAACAGGTAAATTAATAAAGTGTCTAATGATGGGTGTCTTTGAGGTAAATTGTTTAAATGTATTGCTGTCCTTTCCCTGTTGATACTGCTGTACAGTGCTGAGGCCAGGTGGTCAATGTGTTTCCTGCTTGTAAATATATACCCAAACCAGAAAATCCAAACATTCACACTGGTGCCTTGAACCACTAAGCATCGTGACTGAATTCATAGTCTAAAAAGCTTTGGACCAAGAAGGTGATGATGATTATTTTTGGGTTACAAATTAAGAGTTTTGAGCTAAAAACTGCTGATTTTTTATTTATTTATTTTGTTGTGCCCCCTTAACAGACCAAGAGACATGTATTTTGCTATTTCCTCACTCATTAAATATTGTGTTATTCATTTCAACAAGTTTTTACATAAACTCTCATATCTTGTACTATATTAAAATCAGATGCGAGGAGGGTTGGTGGTATAGCTACAATATCATTGTAAAATGCAAGGCAGGATGGGAGAAAGTTTCATCCATCCACAGATATATTTTTTCCTATTTCACACATAATCGGCGAGAGTTTCCTGGTTTAAAATCTGATTTGATTGGACAGTTGTCTGGATTTCTTCAAATCTCAGTTAAATAGATAGGGTGACCTTTGAGTCTGTCTCCAAAGGCTTGTTAAAATATACATTTTTTTAAAGGTTTAAGCTGAAAAATTTGCCGGAACATTCTTGATTTGAGTACCTGCCCTGTGACTTTTTTACCCTAGAAGTGTACAGTACCACCTTTAACCAATCCTCACATCTGTCCGTACAGATTACCACCTTCCAGTCAGTAACTATGCATTTTTGTTTGTAAAAAGAACGTTTCAATTTTTTGTCTCCCTCAGATTTGTCCGAGTCTGAGAGTGCTGCAGGTGAAGGCACGGAAAAGGAGGTACGTTGTGTGATGGTAGAATTTGTATTGTTTTGTTATTGAACAATTTTATACTGCAAAGTAATGAAGGCACCAACTCCATGTCTGGCCTCTGTGTATCTGTAAATAGACCAGAAAATGGCTCACAACTCAGCATTGGTTATGGCGAACCTCGTAAATCTCTCCTGGCTTAGCCAAAATCTGAATGTTTCACTGCTGTTGTTTTGATGAAACAACCAGCAGTTTCAACCTTTGATAGTGTAGGGCACAAACAAGTTTTGAAATATGATGTCAGTTGAACATTTTAACATCTTCAGGTTCCTGTAGTTTGATGTTCCTTGTAGACAGGTGTTATATTATGTTGAAATCATCTAAAGAGATAGCAACTACCTAGTCCATTCAATAATTTGTACAGCATTGCTCTGACTTCAAAAAGCACATGCAAGTAAACACACAGTCCTCATCATGCATGGCTGAACACAGAGCTAGAGAGTATGTGTATCAGGAAATGAAGCAGTCATGTTGGTGTAAAGAATTGTCTTAATTGGTCGTCTCATCTCTAATTTTTTTCTTGCGTTTCATGGTTCCCTTTTATTTCCTCCTTGCTTCTATTCTTATTATATCTCTCTCTCTCCTTATTTCTCAACCCTCTTTCGTTCAGCTTTTTTAAATAAATTTTTTCATGGGAACAGTGGTGAGGAGTCATGAACAAGCATAAACATAGACTAATAAAGAATGCTTTAAGTTATGATTTTATAATGTTGATAATTCAAATTATTTCTCCAAGGATGAAACGGAGGAAGGAAGTGACACTGAGACAGAGGAAGGATCCTTCACGGAAGATGCAAGTGACAGCGGGACTGAGACAGAAGGTGGTGAAGATTACACAGACGAGGAAGGTTTGGATGGGGAAAGGCAAAGCGGGGACGGCCAGGTAAGTCTGTCTAGCCAAAAAAAAATAAAAAATTTTACAGGATTGTCCAGTTTGGGTTTCTTTTTCCGTTTGATTTTCAATCACTTGTTTTGGCATTATGTTATATTACAATACTTACAAACTTTGGTTGCACAGAAACATTTTGAAGTATTGTTAAATGTGGTTTTAGTTTTACCATTTTGCCATTCGTAATGTTTAACAAAAAGCAACCTTCTAGAAAGCTCAAATAGATGGGCCAACATGCAGCTCAATTTGATTACTTGTTTAATCTCAATTTTTGTTTTAAAGTTTCATTGGTTGTTTGCTTTTTGTTCACCAAAATCCTCTTTTTGTCACAAGGGTCATCACCTCCTAAGTCTATTAATATCAATGACCAATGGAGGCCATTTTGATTTTAGCAAATTGCAATTAAATAAGTTTTTTCCTTCCCCCAGGAGCAGCCAGAAGATGACAAACCTGATGACGATGAGGACAAAAAGAACCCTGCCTATGTGCCCAGAAAGGGGGCGTTCTATGAGCATGACTATCGAGATGGGCTTGAAATGGCTGAGGAGAAAGAGGAGCCTGTGGATGAGAAGAAGTGAGTGTGGAGTTCAGAAGTCAAAATCGTAAAGTTTGTTGGAAGAAGACATTTTTAGTTTGTTTTTTTAAACTTGAAATAAAATTACTTTCTGTCATCACTTAAACTTTTTATGAATTATATTTTTTGGCATAATTCAAGTTCTATCAAAAATAATTTCATAATTGGTACAGAGATGATAATCTTCAAGGTTGCCAGACTACGGAGCTGGTTCTGTCACTGATTGATAGTATGGTGAAAGAGCTGGCAAACGAGCAACAATGTATTAAGATGAAGACCCATTCCACCATCTCTTTAATATTAAAATTAGATGTCTGCTGTATCTTTATAGTATGGTGAATGGAGTGTCAGTTTCTATAAAGCAATTTTTTCCTCATCTTTCTCTCTCTCTTTCTTGCTAAGGCTCAAAAAGCTCTGGCAGGATGAAGGCAAGTGGGGCCATGACTTTTATCGGGATGATATGCAGGCACCCAAATCTAGAGAGGAACTAATCGCTTTGTACGGTTATGACATACAGGCCGCTGACAAGCCTCCAGAAGCTCCACCTATGAGGCGTGGCAGGTAAGAGACAACTCTGTTTCCGGCATCGCTGTTTTTGGATTTTCACCTCTAAAGTTTTAAAATTGTTGGCCAGAATTGTTTTAACAAGGTTCTCCCACATACTGAAAGGCAAAATAATGCGACCATTTTTCAAATATTATTTTTTATTTCAGCTTTATTTTTAGCTTTAATTTTTCATTATACATTTACTAATATTTATAAGCTTTATTCCTTGCTGGATTTTAAAATGTAAGTTTTATGAGAATGAAGGGGTAGCATTGTATTCAAATTGTTTTTTCAATATCTTGAGTACCTAAGAAATGAGAGTTGTGGCCCTTTGCTTAGGAATCATGGGGCTCTCACTCAGAAGATGGGGTAATTAGTTACTGACCATGATTGGTTGGAAAGAGGTATGTATTATGTTTCATCGTTTCTGAGAAATGTGTTGGATGTATTTAGGTATGAGCAGTAGAAGAGACTAAAGATGTGTGTTTACCTTTGTTATATTTTCCTGCCCAGATTGGAGCACTGAACCTTTTAGGAACTGCTGCTCTAATGTTTATTCTATTTATTTATTTTTTATCTTATTAATTTGCTTCATCTAATGATTTGATTTTCTTAATTTCTAAGGGGAAGAGGTCAACCAAGAGGAGAACGTAAGATCAAAGATTTCCTCCCGCGGATGGCAGTCATCGATACAACAGAGTACGGAACCGACACTGTTCCCACCCTGGACGAGGACGGACTGATCACCTACCAGGACCACAAACCTGTTAGGGGAGGCAGGGGTCGGGGAAATGGTTACGGCCGAGGCAACAACAGCAGGTATGATGACATTTGTAATGGGTAATGACTGACGATCAGATCTCTCTTGGAGATACTTAAACTAAAACAGCTCAACTTTCAGATTTTTGCTTTATCTGATTTTATACTTTTTGCTTTTTCATATATTAGTGGCAAGCTATGATTTCAGACTCACTAGTCTATCTTTGGTCTTGCAGATGTTTTCAGATATTTTTTTATTTATTTGCCATTTACACGTAAATAATGCGGAGGATGTTGGGCTTGAAATACAAGTTCTAACTCATCAGTCTATCATCAGATTTCAATTTAAGTCTAGTCTGTTGTATAGTTCATAAGGTTTGTCATACTGGTTGGTAATCGAAACATTTTAGGGAGGCCATGCCTGCTATGGCATTTTGTTAGCAGGCTTTTGTTTTGTTTTGATTTTTTTTAAATTTACTCTCTTGTAAAGGTAATTGTGTTTCTGAATTTGAAAATGAAACGTTTATTTTCACTAGCTGTTTCTCTTTTATCATTGTATTTTTATTTTTCAGCCCCAAGTATCGCAGCAAGGATTACTCTGATGGCTATTCAGGGTCTGACAGGGGAGACAATAGACATTACAACAAACCTCAAAGGGAGAGCTCATCCCAAAACTCGTCCCAAGATGCACGTACCTTCAACGATTATCCCTCTTTAGATGAAACAAGGGGCATGAAAGCAAACAGGGATTACAACAGAGACGAAGGCTATAACGTCAAAGGGAGAGACTTACCCCACCAGTACGGGAACCAAACTAATGAAGATAACGACCAATCGAACAGTTATGGGTACGACAGGAACAGGAAGAATGCCGGTAATGGTAGATTCGACAATGATAATAACAGCATCAACGATAGCAATAACTACAATAACAGAAAGGGAGGGGATCGAAACAATAGCAATTACCAGCAGCAGCATGAGACGCAGCGGAGGGATAACTATCGGGATCGCCAGATAGAGTCGAACTGGAGACGGGGGGAGCAGTCCGGCGGGGACGGTAGTAATAATTATAATAGAGATAATAACAACAGGGACAGGCCCGGCTACCAAGGAGGACAGCGTGGCGGTGGCAGGGGTGGAAAGGCCAGGCCATATGCCGACGGAGACGACTACCAGCAACACCAGTACAACATGCAGAGGAAAGCGCCGTCATCGCCAGATGATGCCGCTGGAGCCAAGAGAGGAAACGCTCGGGTAAGCTAGTCTTTGTATTATGTGTGTGTATCATTTTTTTACAAATGGGCTTTCTCTTGTTGGTATTATTGTGTTGGACATTATTAAACTAGTGGAGTCTTATTTGGTATGATCTTTGTCTTACAGTGCATAAAATAATGTTAAATCAAATGCCAGTCATTTATTTTGTTTTTGCAACAAATAATGTTTGTATAGATCCTCATTAGAGTGACAACTCTTAGCAAGTATCAAGGTATTCTATCAGTCAGAATTCAGTTGCAAAGTAGCAAATGTCATGGGAGTAAAGAAGCATATATATACAGCTGCTGTTTCAACCCGAAAATTATAAGTTGTTGTCTGATGTTTCATTGTGTGTATTTTTTTCCATGTCCAGTTTGTGGGTCTGAGTGCTTATTATAATAAGTATTTTACTTGTCTATGTATTGTTGTGTATGACATTTTCACTCTGATAGAAGACGAAATGATTGTCCAAGTTGTTTTGTCTCTCAACCCGGCAATACTTTGTATGTCTGTCAATCTATGTTTTCGTTTGTTCGTCTATCTTATATTCGATACATGACCCTGTGTATTGTTTGTGTTTCCAGATGGGCTTTGACAACAACGTCCCACCAAGGCACCAACAGCAGCAAAATGTCGACTTGAGGGAATTCACCAGTTCCAAGGCAGCCGGGCCCGTCAAGCAGTCTGCCTACGCTGGCGAGGACCGTGCTCTTCCTCCAAGGTATAACAGAAATCCAGTAGACAACAACAATGCAGTGCCTAGTCAGGGACCCGTGCCTGGTGACGGAGGTCCTACCCCCAGCAGCAACAACGTAGTCATATCTAACAAGGAGAACGTGCAGACTATCAACGTGACCATCACCAGCACTACCACAGAGAAGAAATCATACGCCAAGGAACGCCGTGCCAAAGGGACGGTAGCGAAAGCAGGGGAGCCCCAGCAGGGCCCTTCTGTCGTAATGGGAGGAGCCGCAGGTGTTAAAGCCGGTAAGGCAACTTTCTCACACCATTTTGTTGACTGGTTCGTTTCTGTTGGGTGTTTTTTATTGTCTCTTCCAATCTAATGGCTCGTTGAGGCCAAAGATTATCCTGGTTTATAGTAGCATTCAGACTCTGTTCTATGGAAATGGCATTTTTTGTGTTAAAAAGCTAAAAGGATATTTTTTGCAAACAAGAACAGACTGCACATTCATCACGTGACTTGTTTCCAATTTCCATCACGCAGTGTGGATGACCATACCAGTTATCTTTGTCATTTGCCCAGGTGTCAATATTCCCCCAGGTCCTTTCATTGCAAAATGGGGGATTAACTCACTGTGGCTAAAAATACAGTGCAACTTCCAGATAACGACATCGCCCGGGACCGGAAAATTATGTCGTTATCCAGGGGTGTCGTTATTCCGAGGTTTTCAAGATGGCG
>JARDUL010128708.1:0-19428 GCA_030265205.1 Dirona pellucida
TAGGATAATGTCATTTCTGCAATGGTCATATTCACTACTGCTCCACAACCACCTCCACCAACATCACCTCCACCACTGCTACCACAGCCACCAAAATCACCTCCACCACAACTGCCACCAAAAGTTATATCACTACTATCACCACCGCAACCAGTATCACCACAACTACCGTCAGCACCACCACAACTACTGTCACTAGTATCACCACCATATCACAACCACCACAAAAATTACCAGCACCACAACCACTACAGTTTTTTTCAAACAAATAAATTTGTCTTAGATGTCTATCCCTGTTTGATACACACATTAATACATACTTAAACATTTTAAGCTGTTCAAACTGAATTACCTATGGCCGTGCAGCGCGCTGGAAACAAACAAAAAATTACAGAATATTAACATTTTTTGCATCAGGGAAAATCAGGGAACAGAAATTTTAGAATTGTGTGGGAACCCTGCTGTAGGTGCTAATAGCACGATAGTCAAAAAGGTTGTGGTCCCTAATGTAGAAGTAAATGCAAGCTATCTCATGGGTTATGGATCCTTGATGGCTAAAACATCAATCAGTCAATGGAAACCCTGCTAGCAAACAGTCGTGCAGCTTAGTCCTTGTTTGCTTTTGTTTATTTATTTATTTATTTATTTTGGCATGTGCAGTCTTTTTATCTGTCAGTAATTTGAGGGGATTTGCTTGGAAAGTCTTTGCAAACAACTGCAAAATTACTTGCTATTGAAGCCATTGTTGGGAAAGATCTTTTTTTCTTTTCTTGTCATATTTTAACATTGAACATGATATAAGTCAAATATAACTTAATTTATAAAAATAAAATAAAAATATTGCTGAACTGTATAATATGAAAGCGTGAAGAGCATTTACAAAAAAAAGAAGTCAAAATGGGTTTCTTAAGCACTCCCCTTTCATTTTTTGTATATCAATGTCATATTGCATGCTTGCCGCCACAACATCTCCAGCTGTGGAAATTAAAACACCTCTTTGGATCTCCAAGTATGTTCATCTTTTTAAATTTTGTCTCTAAGAACTCTCACTCATATTTTTTTTATGAGACATGCACTCTACTCTCTCTTCTTAACAAAAAAAAGTATTGTACTCTGTTGAAGTTGAATTATTTTCCATCTCTCCATACTGCATCGCATATTTTCTGCTATTGTGCTTTGCATGTGGTTGGATGTGGAAGCTTCAAGTTTGGTCTGTCTCTGTTTCTCACATTCTAATAACTTAGCATTAAATGACCATAATCATTTCAGTGTGCCTCTGTTGTAGCAACAAACAAGCAATGTTCTCCTCCTTCATCAGCTTTGTTAATGATATTTGTCCACTGTAATCAATGGTTTTCTTTTCCCCTTTCAGGATTCCCACCAGGAGGTCCTCCCCTACCACAAGCAGTGGCTCCACCCCCAGGTGTTCGACCACCCATTCCCACACCTGGTAAGTACTATTTGGCGTAGATGAAAGGAAAAAAAGTATGATAAACGGATGTTATTCTTTGCCTGATTACCAGGCTTGGCAAAAGAATACCGTTGCTGTTGCCAGTTTGGCGATTCCTTCAGCGGTTGAAATTTATGGAGATTTGTGAGCATGAGACCCATTGGGTATGTACAGGCCTCACTGACTTAAAGTTTCCCTATTTAGGTTGGTCTCTTGGCTGGCAGGTCTTTATTAGAATCTAGAGATGTAATAAACCAAAGCGAACCTCAAAATTATTACCGCTATCCTCTCAATGTCAACACAGGTCATTTTCTAAGACAATAGCTCACAGTTATTGAAACACCCTTGAGTAACAACGGATGAAAAGTCTCAGCAATCTGGGTTGTTTAGTGCATTGCTAACACTAGTGCACCTGTTTATGGCAGATGATAAATGGGGTTATGTTTGAAATGACTATTTCCAATCTGATGTCTGTCAAAGAGACATTGCAACAATTTTTTGGAGCTTTTAGATTTGTGTATTTTATTATTATTTTATGTGTAATCTTGAAAAGGGGAGGCCTAAAGCATCCATTGTTCTTTCCACCATTTTAATGTTGACATTATTGTACGATTGGCCACCACTTGTGACATCCAGTTTGTACTCAGCTAATACTGTCTCTTTGTCTCTTCCCTATTCAGGTATGCCCCCCACAGGTATGCCACCAGTGTCGGCTGCTCCTCCCCCTGGACACATCCCTCCACCAGGAGCATCCCCCTTCTTCCCCCCACCTGCTATTCCTGGGGCTCCAGTTCCAGTAAGTTTTCTTGCACTGGTTAATGAGTGTGAACTTGATTTCTAGCCATGTTTCAATTCAAATATTTGTAAGGAAAATAATTTCAAGAACACAAAGAAGTGATAGGCAGGAAGAGAAATGTGAATACCAAGAGCTTGCCTCAAACTCCTGTCAGCAACAAAGCTGTTACCTTGATGGTCATTTGAGTCAGCCAACCAGAGGTTGAGATAATTAGTGCCTGCTCCACATTCATTTGTCCAGTCAAAGGGTTTGGTTTTGGTAAACATGATTTGTTTGCTTACCCCAACTGGAAAGATACATCATATTTTGTTGTTGCTTTGATTGATTTTATTATGATCCATAAATAGTGGGCTCGTATTTTGCACAGCTCGATTTCAAGACCTTTGATCGTTTTCAAGATTGTGTTTGGTGGTCAAGACTAACACCACACACGTTTCATTTAAGTAGATGGCAGGACTAAAGGAAATATGTGTGTAGAGGGAAGTAATAGTTATATATTTTAAAAATGTAGAAATGAGAGGAATTAAATTAGTTACGCAAAGAGTTTTGATTGGGGCTTTGGGAGGAAATTTATTCATAACAGTAGTTATACCACCTGTCTCTGAAAGGTATGATAGTTTTAACAGGTAATGATGTTTGTAATGGAATATCCAATGCAATATTAGGTCTATTCACTATTGTTATGTCTTCCAGACTGGGCCTCCTCCCTCTGCAGACCCATACGGCAGGCCTCCTCCATCTGGTTACCCTCCTGAAAATCCCTACAACAGACCCTCTGAAAGGTAAGCAGTGAACAGAACATTCTTATCTTGCTTGCAACAATCATGAAATAATAGCATTTCAGTGTTTATTTATATCATATCAAATTTACCTTGCGTCTGTTGTTAGTGGAATGAATTTGTATTTGTGTCATTTTTATTATTATTTATTAACATTTTTATTTGAGTATTATTATGTCCAAGAGTAAATTTAGCACTAGGGAGCAGGTGCAGCTTATATTAATTTTTTTTGATGTACTCTTTCTGTTAGTTGACTAATCTCTGTCAGTTAACTTCTTCAGACTGCCAAATTATGGCATTAAACAGAAGTGTGGTCATGAGTAAGGCATTGACACAAATATCTGCCACTTTTTGGGTTTATTTAGTCATTGAGAAAAAATAAAATTATTTTCCTTGTTTAAATAAAACAAATTATTTATAGATTGCCATAGCCTTTTTTTTTTTTACCTCTATCTTTTGTTTCTTTTTAAACCATCCACGTCATTCCTTTAGGCGTAGCCCAGAATTTAGGAAAACTCCTATCAGGTTCGATCTGTGCATCGTCTGTCTTGACCCGTTTCCCACTGTGGTTGTTTTATTTTCTGTTTGGTTATCCATGTTTGCAAACTTTGTTATTTTGGTGGTGAAGGCGAAATTTTAGTTTCAGTCAAGTTGTTTCTGGTCATGATATTTTTTTGTTTTGGTTTGTGGTTTTTTTTCTCCAGTTATAGCGTTTCTGATGATATAGGTGTTTTTTTCTTTTCGCATGGATGTCTTCACAGATTTTTATTTGGACAAAGTGGTGCTTGCTTATTATTTTTTGTTTTGTTTTTTATTTTGTTGTTGCTTTAAAAAATTGTTAAAGGTTGTTGGTAACTTTTAAGCTAACTGTCATTGTTATGTTGGTTTCCTGTCAAAATGTGCTGACAATTCTGAAACTTTAAACAAGAATTTAGGTGATATTTAAAGAATATTTCATTGCTATTCAAGGGGTATTCTTATAAGTGGCTTCATAATACTAGACTTGTCTATTTTAAAAAGGTTTGGGTTTGGCAAACTGAATTGTGGATAATATCGTTGAAAGAATTTTTACTCTCTATATCTATCCCCCCCCCTTTTTTTTTTTTTTGCTCCCACTTACACTCGCGCACACACTCATACATCACCACTTTTGCATATAGTAATCTCAAACAAAACTTAATTTGCACAAGTTTTAAAGACTTTAAAAAACCATTCTCTTGGAAGAAACAGGGGAAAACTGAGCCTTACTTAAATTACTGGTCAATCTGCTGAGTAATATTTTTGACCTCTCAAACTATATCGACCTGATTCTGCTTACAATATAAACAATGCCTTTGCTGAATTCATTAATAATTATAGCTACTACCAGCAGTAGAGCTCCCGACTGGTAGAAAAATAAACCCAAACAAATGAATGAACGATTTTGATAATAGAGTAATCCTTTTTTTATGGCGCCTACATCCATTGGTCCATATTGAAAAATGAAATGCTTTGGTGCTCCCAATAGCAAAAATATTCTTACAACCAGACAATAATACAACTGATTTTGATGGGGGTTTTTTTTGTTTTGTTTAGTCATAAACACTTGCCTCATGTGGAAGTCACATTTAATCCTGGCAAGGTTGAAGTTAATGATGTATCAAGCTGTTGCGGTTGACATTTAGTTGGGAATTTTTCGCATTTAAAATGTGAGCTGGTTTGGTGGATGTTGTAATTTATGCTTTTGTGGACAATGTCATGTCGTAGAGGGTTTTTACTTGCACTGTGCCTGAACTTGCATGTTTTCCGTCCTAGCGCCCTGTCAGATATTCTTTGGTGCCATATTTCTCATGAATGACTTTCACATTTACTGATGGTAGAACATTTTTCTCAATTTGTTACTGATGAGATGGTTTCTTTTTTATATTACGTTTACTGCTGTTGTCTGCATAACTTTAATGTTATGCTATTTAGATAAACCATGTTTTTTATTGTACAGTGTTAACTGGATTATCTAAAAGTAACTGGATTATTCTAAGACTGATAACAGATAGTGGTATGAATATTTTGACCCAGTAGAAGTGATGGCTTGATAAAGGTAGCTTATGAATGATGATGGTTTTTCAAAAACAAATGACAAGTATACTTCATCAAGATGTGTATATTAGTAAGCAAGTCAGTTTCAATTATTCTTCATATGATTTTATAAAATTAAAGTAGTTTTTCTACTGGACAAATTTTTTACTTGGAAACTAATAGCACCAACATTGTTTTGGTTCCATCAATAATTCCCTTTGTCTTTGTTTCAGACATGACCCTCCCTCCCCCCAGTTGAGCGACCAAGAGTTTGAGGAAATTTTCCAGAGAAATAAGACAGTCTCCAGCAGCGCCATCAACCGAGCAGTACAAGACGCAAGCTCTGGTGAGTTTGGCAAGGGATAATATTGATTTCCAGCGGTTCCCAAATGATGTGGTGTGTCACATAGTTTAGCTAATGAGGGTGACGAGGGGGGTGGAAAGTTAAGTGGCAATGAGGAGCGATTTATTCATGGATAAAGATATGATAAAATATGGATGATACATTGCTTAGTACAATTTGTGTTAATAGGCTTATCCTTGAAACAACATGTGACAGATGTTTCTCTACCTTTGATCATTTCACAAACTTGAAACTTTTGTGTGTGTGTGTAGTAAAACAGGATTGTAGTAGACACTGTTATCATGAATAAATTTATAAGACCAATATGACAGAAAGCTGATAAAGCTAGATATTTGTTCATTCATACAGCATTGATTATACTTTTTTTTTAAATTTGACAGGTGACTTTGCCAGTGCTATTGAGACCTTGGTGACAGCCATTTCCCTCATCAAGCAGTCCAAGATTGCCAGTGATGACCGCTGTAAAATTCTCATCAGCTCCCTGCAGGATACACTCCACGGCATCGAAGAAAAATCCTATGGCTCCAGGTTTGTGGACATTTATTTATAAGGGGACAATTATCACTTTAAAAAGGAGATGCAATCCTACACCGTCAAAAAGGACACAACACTTGCTAAAGATGCTTTTACAATAGTTGTTTATAAATAATAATATAAATTATGAATTATACATTGTTTGTCAAAATTGATTATTAAAACTGATAATTCATTTTAGAGGACATATTTGTTAATGCAGACAATGGAGTTTCAATTGGCATATGCCAATCAGTTTGGAATTATTTGGCTGTTATTTTTCTTTACTTGCTTTTCAATCGAGTAATTCATTTTGAAATTCTCATTCTGTCTAAATTCACTTTTCCTTGTTTTTTGGGGGGTTTTTTGCCTTATGGTTATAGAAAAGTTCCAGACCTTGAAATTATTATTTTGTTATAATAGCAGTTATAAAATAAAAATAAAAAGTATATTTTTATTCTATACAAAACTGTTCAGAATGTGTCCTTTTTTCTTTTAGGAGTAGTCGAAGATCAAGATCTAGAGACAGAGACCGTGAAAGGGAACGTTTTGAAAAGAGACCCCGTCATCGATCTCGAAGTCGGGAGAGAGATATGAGGGAATACCGTGAGCGATCTCGTGATAGGGACAGAGAAAGGGAGCGTCACTATGATGACCGAAGGGATAAGGAACGTGAAAGTGAACGCAGCGTGCGCAGCGACCGAGATAGAGAAAGGAGTGAAAGAGACCGCATAGACCGGGAAAGGGAACAACGAGCAGACCGGGAGAGAGTGGACCGTGAAAGGGTCGATCGTGAAAGAGTGGACAGGGAAAGAGTAGACCGTGAACGGGTGGACAGGGAAAGAGTTGACCGTGAAAGGGGTGACCGTGACAGAGAACGTGAATACAGCAGCAGCCGAAGGCATTGAGATGAGAATTTAATTACATAAAGGTTAGTTTTTTTATTTTTGCTTGACTGTGATTTCTATTATTACTGTAATCATCACCTCACTCTCTTTCAGCATGTCTTGATGGAATTTATCACCCTTGGGGCTTTGTAAGTTTTTATGTTCTTTACTGGTAGGGGAAATGTTGGGTATGTGTGAATGAACAAAAAGTGTTCTCAGTTATTTCTCCCATTGAAAAGACGGAGATCTGTCTGAACCAGCATTTTGATTGCTATTGTTGACAAACTAGTCTGTCAGCTTGAAGGTAAGTGGAAACATGTTCAGCTCACTTACTTTTTCATGCTTCATGCAATCAATATTTTTCTATTTAGATTTAAAAAAAATATTTACTTGTCATATTTCTGATAAGATGACTATTTTCCATGAGATTTTAATCCACTAACTTTTAATGTCTATTTTACAGAAGTTGAGCCCTAGTTGCTGCCACCCATTCTTCTACCAAGTCATTTCTATGTTGTGCCCGTTCTACAGTTTATAAAATGTGAAATCAAATTGAGGCTGTGATATAACCCGCCGACTCGAATCGCGTTTCGTAGTAAGATAGAACTATGTTTAGGCTTTTGGTTTGTTAGCCAGTAAATGAAAACTATACCTGATTTTGGTTTTTTCATAAAATCCATTTAGGTAGGATTGTATGAAAGAGAATGAAAGAGATGGATTTTCAAAGTATCCAAATTCTAATTAATTTGTGAGACTGGGTATTCCGTGGTTGCAAAGAAAGAGAATGTGATGATGTCCAACGTGGAGAGTGAAAGTGTGAAGCGAATGGTTTGCTCTTCACATGAACATTTGTTTGTGGTTGTGAGATATTGAAATTCTTATTGGGTTTTGCGACTGTACCGGTTCATCAAAATGACCCTACTTTTCATGAATTCATAATGTTATAATAATATTTGATTGTTAATATCTCTATGATAATACTCTTAAATGATTTAGCTTTTTGGTTATAAAATCTCATACACTGTCCCTTTTTACTAGTTGTGATGAGTGGTTATGTTTTGTGGTCCATACCCATTTATTACTTCAAAGTAGAAGTATAAGGGCTTGTTCCATGGTGAGCCACTGACATCCATGCTGGACTGGGCATTTCAGTTGGGAAAATGATTGGATCAGGACCTGGAGATAAGATGGTGACCAGTCTTCTGCAGCAAAACACCATGATTTGAAATCGCATAAACCACTATTAGTTGTCATGACCAACACGCTTGGATAGGTGAACCAACAGATTTTCTGTTGGGGAGACTTTGTCTCAATGAGGTACGGAATTGGGTTTTGAACCTATTAATAACCTTGAGCAAAATATTCAACAAAGTGGTAAATGCGTGTCGGCCTGTTATCAGGGCTAGGTTACTTCATATTAAGTCCGACACTTTTTCTGCCTTTTAATTTGGTTGATAATTTATTAAGAAAAGGATGAATGGTTGTGTGTTTTATGTTTTTGGGATCTAATACCTGAGCAGTCTATGTTTCCTACTAGCACATGCTTGTTGTGGTAGTAAGATATGTTAAACTGTTGGATGATAAGAATGATAATTTATAATACAAAAAAATGTGAATTCTCTCATCCAGTAAAATTTTTGAGACAAAGCAGACTCATGCTCATTTACAGAGATTTTGAAACCTCATGTATCAGGTCCCATATCGGTGTTTTTAGGATGATATCAATAATACTTTAACCCTTGCGTTTTAACAAAAATATACAAGTATAGTAAATTTGCATTTTTTTAAATAGACCCCAAATAACATGATGCTGAAAAAAACAACCCACGACAAAAATCCAAAAGTGATGGAAAAAGTCAGTGTGGTAATAATTTTTGGTGATTTACTATTATGTAATGTCATAACTAAAAACAAAGTAAGCTATGTGTCTCTCAAATGTCCAAACAAATATTAAGTGTTGAAATTTATATTTATGTGGCACGGCTGTTGTGTCTAAAACGAAAATTGAAAGAGATGATATTATTGAACGTTCTAAGGAAGTAAGGAAGAGAATATGTACTCATGTAGTAAGTTGCAAGTCTTCTGTAGATTTATATAATTGGTTCACTGTCCGTGGCTATTCCGAAAGGGTTGACAATCTATATTATTTAGGTGCAAGTATAACAGTGGCAGGTCACATAAAGCTGGCCTAGCAATATATGAAAGCTGTACTTATATTTCATCAAGTATTTGATAATGTTGCCCTTAAACTGCAAGCAGAATATCAGCCCTTGGTTTTTTATCTTGGTGGATGGGGTGATTAAAAATTTTTTTTTTCCTCAAAAGTTTTTTCTTTCTATTTGTCTTGACTAGAGATGGGAAAAAAGTAGACGCTGATGTAGATCATGTGGTGGTGATTTGGATGATTACAATAATGATGATAGTAATAATGTACACTTGTATTGCACACATTCCCCCATATAATCTGGGCTTAAGACGCATTACATTAATACATAATAAAAAGCACGCAGCAGATTATAAAAGTATGGGACAAAAGAACTAAAAACATATTTTTCTATTTGATTGTAAGCAGAAAGGTGTAAATATATATACATATACTTGTCTTAAATTATTTATGTAATTCAACATCAACATTCCTTTGAATTGTGTGTTATATCACCAGGGGAAAACAGACATAAAAAGAATAAATTATTGCGATAAGGTCTCAGTTATATATTTTTTTAGATAACTGCTTAATATATTTGACAAATTGCGACACATTAAAAACAATGTTTTATACCCCTAGTATACAATCTAGTTTATGGGCACCCCTGTACAATTTAGTACATTGGACTTTTACATGAATGAGATGTAGATGTACACAATTCCTGTATAAGTACACAAAATGTCTTTCACAATACATAATATAATATGTAAGAATGTTTTTACAACCCCCAGTTTGCCTTTCTTTTGAGGCGACTGATTTTATAATACATGATATATACAGTTTGCAAAATAACTATGTCTCCCTTTTGAGACCAGCAATGGATGTCTCCTTTTGAGATATTTTAATCATTAATCTGTGATAATATACTTTCAGTTTCAGACTTTAAAAGAATACATATACATATATATACACATAACTATTAATATATTTGTGTGGATGGATTATAATTATTGTTTGATATTATATTACTCTCAGGGTGCAATTTCTTTTACAAAAATGAGTTGTCAGTGTGATGTAAAAAATGATCTCCTGGTATTCCATGGATTTAGAGTGAGCTTTTGTGTCACTCTCTGGAATATCACAGATTTACTGTATCAGCTGTGGCTGCTATTCGTTTAATTAGCCGGGTTGATTGAGGACACTGCAGTATGAAGTGTCCTTCCAAAGGCTGCTCAGTTCATGTGATGACTTCTGTTTATTTTTTTTACGGAACTATATCTCACCATCCACATTATTTCATCATACAAAAGTTCGACTATTATCATTTAGATTAGAATCTTGAGGAGGTAAGAGGTGGTTATTTTTGTTATTATTATTACTAATATTTTGTTGTGGTTATTATTATTATTATTATTATTATTTTTATTGTTATTATCATCATTATTATTTTTATTGCTATTTTGTTATTATTATTTTATATTTTATTATTATTATTATGATTATTATTATTATTGTTGTTATTATTTCTTTCTTATTGGTGAACTACAGTATTGTTGGTTTGAATGAACATAGACAGGATGAGAGTGGCGAGATTGTCCCTTACGAATGTTTGTGGCAGATTGAAAAATTTGTCAAAATAAATATAATTTTGAACCCTTTTTTTTTTTTGCAACGGAGTGCTGGATGATTGATAATGCGTTTACTTTTTATATGATGATACTTTTGCTTTTTGTAGGAAGAGAATTGAACCGTTGGTACATAATATAATTGTATATTTTGTTGGCTGTAAACAGTGGCCATGTTCGAACCAGAATGCTATCTTTACTTTTTAATTTGGTTTTGTCATGTGATTCAAATCATTATGATTTAAGATGGATGAAAAAGAAAAGTGTTTTTTCGCACATAAAGAATTTTTGAGTATTTAGATTATTTAGGTTTAGTTTGAGTAGTGGCATCCTTCATTGTCATTTACAGACATAATTGCTGAACGCCTGGAAAATTCTGAATTGATTGTTCCTCCTGCTCTTTTCTGTTATTCTTCGTTACTTTAACTCTCCTTTGACACACAGTTTTGATATACTTTTGCTGATTGCATGCCTCATGACAAAATAGGTTTGTTTATGGTGTGATTCCATTCAACTAAATAGTATAAACAGCGCATATACCACCGTATACCATTTTGTACATTATTGATATGTGATGTGCAGTCCCTTAAAGAAAATATATAAAGCCCTGCACAACTTAAAAACAGAGCTGCTGGTAATTCTGTTTTCCATAGCATGTTATCATATGAACAGGGCACTGGCCCTCTTTCTTAGATTTAGTCAGAGAAAATGTGAATGCAGATGGAATCTCATTTGACGCAATCAATTATAGATTCAGAAGTGATTTATAGTTTAAACCTGTAAAAACTTTTGTTGTTGATGCTACCAGGTGCTGATTTTACAGATATTTGCAATATTAAAGTTGATTTGTTATATATGAATTTTTTTACATTCAATTTATTAAATTTCGTTTTATGGTTTTAAGATAATCTTCAAGGCTACTCGCGACAGGCTTTTGAACAATTTTGAAAGAAATGTTAATTACATCCATCTACAATGTCCTCAGATTGTGAAACTAGTTCCACAATTGTTTGGTCATTACTTCTTTATTTTTATGATTGTTTTTTTGTGTTTTATCTGTTTATCATCATTATCTACAGGTTTGATTTATTTTTGATTTACTTATTGACTTGAATGTGTGAGATGTGATACACTGAGACGCTAATTGTTCCCCTCTGAATTGGTCATGGGCAATCAGAAATATTTTTAAAGAAGTTGAATGAGGCAGAGAGATGTTTGACAGGTGATAGCCCTTTTTTGGTAATTGAAACATGATCATGGATGTTTAGAAGTGTAATTAAAACTCAATTAGTGATCATTTAATTAATCAATGTGATTTGGGATAATCCAGTGACTTTTATATAGAAAGTTATGTTTACGGTGGGGAGTTGTGATTAAATGGAGGATGCGATTAACCGCGATTCTGATTGATTGGAGGGGAGTGAACTTTGATTGTGAAAGGGCGCAAAAGGTTTTTCGCTGTGATGACATTTGAAAAGATGCCGATGAATGTAATTATGTGATGATACTGATACGGTTGGAAAAGTAGATGAAAAGCCTGATAAATATTATTTATACTGTAATTCATCACTTCATGGTATTCACCAAAATCTATGAACAGTTCTCAAAGTGCCAATTTAGATTTTATAATGTAGGTCATAATGATAAGCTGTATTATAATTGGAGAGTTTCATAAAAAACATTTAATAACGCTGAAGTCACTTGCCTGGGATCCCACAATTAGCGGGATGGCTTTCAGTTCAGTCATGTTGCAATCTAGTCATTGCGTTTTAAATTATTATTATTTTTTAAATGTCTTGGTATGATTTTTCTCATTCATCGTACAAAAACTCTGATTTGGTTGATTAAAAAAATATTTACTTCTGATTGCTATTTGGTGAGCATGCCTGCATCATTGGCGTAAGAAATAGCCAGTATTTGACATGAAAATCAGAACCTGTAGCCTTTGAGTCTTACTTGAAAGCAACACTTTAGGAACAGTGATATAGCTTGAAGTTAGACCTTTTGGATCCTGAACTCAAATCTGTTCTTAACTTACCATCTTTCTTTCCACAGTATTGAGGGTTGAATGAGAACACCTGCCAGCTCATGTTTTATGTTCTGTTGTATTGTATGAAATTTATTGATTTGGTATATTCACCAGAATATGAAATTAATGACATTTTCTTTTTCTTCCAGAATGCCATATTGATAACTTATTGTAAATCAACTTTGCATACAATTTGTTTTATTATTGAAATAGTCAAAATATTGTTAGATGTTTTTAGAGGTCGTATTTTAGATGGCCATCAGGTATCACTTTTATTGATACAGGTTACATCATAGAAATTGAATTCAGATCGGTTTTTTTCTTTCTTACTGCTAAAGGTCTTTTATTTGTACACATGATTTGTCTTAATTTATTTAATATGAAAAAGAAAAAAAGTTGATTTACCTTTCGGATCAAAATAGCAGGGAAATGAATGAAGTGCCAGAAAAAAAGATTAAAAATACATGGACTTTGGAGGAGAATCTGAGCCTCGACTGACCTCCACACTGGCATGGTCAATCGGCTAAACCAATTATTGAGCAGGTTAAGTGGCTGACTCCATAGCTGGAGAGTTGGCGAGGGTCTGATGGCTTTTCTATTGTGGCACTGCATCACTTTTCTACTATTTTCACCGATTTGTCACCCTGACCTGATCCACCTTTTTTATTTAATTTTAATTTTTTTCCCTTTTAAAAAGATGTCACGATGAATTATTAATATCAATTAAGAAAGTTGTATGGTGACTCGCATGTAGGCAACCTTTCATAATTGAGTCGCTTGATAAGTCGTGATATTATGATTTTGTTCATCACTAAAGTATGATGGTAGTATTGACTTGTTTGAACACTAATGGTCTAGACATACATACTGTACTATTACTTATTTATTTATTTATAAATTTATTTATTTGTTTGTTTATTTCTTTATATATTTATCCATATTTTTTTTTATCCAATGACATTTATTTTTGTATGTAGTGTAGTGAATCATTAAAAAGTTGAGTTTGTTGTCTAAACTATACTATCCCCAATTTTGGTGCAGTTTGATGGTGCCAGGCCATCTCACTGTCACGCCTAGGTGGCCAAATTCCACCAGTTACTGTCATGGCTGAGTGGGATTAGAACACCAAGGCTGCAGAAAATATATTTTTGTTGGTCATGGGAACAGCACTGTAGAAAGGTTTTTGGGCACAGTGGGCTGATCCCCTGCTTGTCTTAATTTCCTGTCCCTTAGACTGTCCAGCTGAGTGTTCAGTCATGCGTCATAATGGTCCAGGTGTTTGTATGTTTCCATGCTGGTACTTTGTGTGGGTGTGAGCTGTCTGAGGATGGGCGTGGTGGTGGTAGTGAGTTTGGATAGAAAATATAAAACAAACTCTTTTATCTTTGTTGACAAGCTAAGTATGTCACAGATTTACCTTTGCCTGTAGGCTGTATTTGATTCTGTCTATAAATATTGAACTTTTTACATTGTGGGAGGAAAGGATTTAATTATGGGATGGAGTTTGGCTCTATCATTTATTAAGTTCTATGTTTACCCATTCGCTATCGCTCTGCTTTCTATATGATACAGCAACCAAGATAGCAGACTGACTAGAAAGCAAAATCAAATTCTTATTTATTATCTGCCATCCAATTTGCATTTTTGATATTGCTTTTGCCGTCTAGCTAAATATTGGTGTTCTGTGTGTTGTATGACTAATATTTTACTTAACGGAGAAAAAGATAGCCCATTTGTATAAGATGTTATTATTCATGATCGTCTTTAGGATTGAAACCTTTTCATTTTTCATAACTTAATCAAATCAAAGAGAATAGCAAATACTTAACAAACTAAATATGAATACAAACCCAAACAACTCAGAATATTATTTTGCTTATCTAGTTTATAGTTTATAGTGGGCTGAGACTACTGAGAGTGGGGAAGAAAAAAATAAAATAAAAATTTAACGAAAGCTTATGTCAAAAAATTTCTTTGTAATATGCACGTATTTAGAGCCATTTATTATTTATCATTTTTTTCTTTCATTTCTTTCTCAATATCTTGAGATATTTTTCCTAATTATTTTTATAATCATTTTACTCACCATCATTCCAATGGATGTATTTATACCTGTATGCTATTAGTTTTGGAGGTGCTGTCAGTACTGTGGCCGGATGGATGAGACTTTTATCAGTACCTCTTTCGACGTATTATATTATTCTTTGACAAGATACTTTACTCTGATTGCCTCGGCCACTTGACTTTGGTGCTGTTTGCACTGTTGCACCTTTGCTCAAGAGGCAGCTTGTGCTATTGGCTCCCTTGGGAGTCCATGTCCTCTAGGGGAAGGGATGACAGATGATGAGAGTATGGGAATGATTTTTACTGGTTTATTTTATATGATATACCTACTGTCATTTGATTATCTAATTTTAACCTAATCATAAGTCGTAAGAGAATTAATCAAAATGAACTTGATTATGAAAGAAAACAAACAAATATATATTTCATCATTTGGTTCTCAAGGCTATTGTTTCTGACCATTGATGTCAGAATGTTAGTTTGTTACTTATTATTATTGGCTGCATCGTTCTTGAAACTTGCAGTCAGGTATGTGATTGATATAATTTAAGCAATGCAAATTGCTAACCTCATTTACCCACAATTGAATTACTGGCTTTAGTGTAATGTGCAAGAGCATAATGTGTCTGTATCTGTTTGGTTTGATTGTTTCTTTGTTATTGGTTCCCTGTAGTTTGTTTGTCATACTCTAATAGTGGAGGGACCAGTCTGACTGATCAAGGCGCATTAATGTGCAGATCCAGATAAGTGCAAATCGGTGCGCAGACATTACACATAGACCAATACAGAGCAAAAAAATCTGTGGATCAAGAGTTTTAATGCAAGCAGGGGATCAGCCCACTGTGCCAATAGACCTTGTTTGTTCCAAGAAACAATACAGAGGCAAATCTGTTTGGTTTGAATGGAAATATTTTGGCTCACATCCAAATGTAGTCTATATTTACGGGCCCTAATATTTGTTTGACAACTTGCCTTGATCAGTCTAGAAGATATAACAAATTAATTGAAATGAATAGAATTCCCTGATATTGATGTTTGAGTTGGCAACCGTTTTAGGGGGTGGGAAAAAATTGGGAAAACAAAACAAAACCGCCAGATTGAAATATTATTTAAGTACGTTACAACACCGATTTATATTTGACTTATTTCATTTCATCAGTAATATTTGGTTTGATATTTGATGTCTGACATGCTGCTTCTTCTGATTTGTTATCTTCAAAAGTTTTTCCAGTAAAGTTAAAGGATCAAAGAAACTTATTTCGATTGTAAATGTCTGTTGGGGCAATCTAAAATTGGAAAATGTCCTTATATTATCAAAGACTTCAAAATGAGATTGTTGGAGATATTGAATCTTGTGATTAAAAAAGATTTCTTTTTGTCAACATTGATGGTACAAACTGAAATGAATTGTGCGTCTTGTGAAAGGGATAATACGAGCTATGATTGTCTGGGTATATGTGCATTCCTATGCTTAATATTGAAATTCTAATAACTGTAATTGGCACTATAAAGAAACATTTTTGGTTAGCTTTTGAATATCCTGATGCCTGTGATGAAATGAAACACATAGTTGCCCGACTCTTTGTGTAGTAGAGCTTTGAAACTTGCCTTTTGGGAAGGGACTTAAAAACTCCAGCATGCCTTGTATGCATGGGTGAGGTGGCTACGAACCAACAGCAGCCACCCCCCCCCCCCCCCAAAACAATATATTGAAAAAATGAAATCTGCCCAATAAAGGCATTTGGCTGATCACCTACTTGTCTTATATATTTGGTCTAATATAGTTCATGGTCCAAACAATGTTCAGCATAAATTTGAACCCCTTCACCTCTATGCTGTTCCAAAGGGACTTTATGTTGTTATTGCCCTTTGGTTCAATGCCATGTAGTGTGGTGGTATGCAGATGGTTTCCAGTTCCATTTCATTTTCTTTCATTTTATGTGGAGTGATTGAAGAGCAAGGGTGCAGGAACTACGTAATTTAATGTCAAACAGTTCTTTTGCTCCACCTTCATTTTTGTTTTCATTCCCTGTCTGTCCACTTCGAAATTCTCCTCTCTGTCCATTCCACTTTTGATTTTTCTATTTATTTTTTTATTTTTTATTTTTTTCATGCTTTCACTTATTTTATGATGATGATACACATGATATAATATGTGATGATAGAGGTAAAGGGTGATAGAACACAAAATGGATTTGTTAAATAGTTAATAGCTATCAGATATCATGAAGTCTAGTTGATAGCAATTCCATTCTTGAGAAAATTGATTGGATGTCTTGTAAATGTTTGTGTATACAGTATACAGTTTTAGTATCACTATTACTGTTACTCTGATGTAAAGCAATTGCTGGTTTTTACATGCAGCTTGCAACTGTCTTGAAACTGAAACCTGACTGATAAAAAAAGAAAAAGAAAAAAAGATGGACACAAAAAAACACCCCCAAAACCAATTGTAAAAAAATTGCATGTTGTTGACAACATTATGTAGCAACTGATTGAAATTAAATTTTGTTTCTGTTCTTATATTGGGGTAAGGAAGCCCAGGTTCCCAAGTTATTTGTCAAAGAGTGCCTGCCTGAATTTCACTTTATAGCTCAAACTATTGATGCTGTGAAAAACAGTAACATTTCTAAGCAGCAGATTTCTTTACATCAGAGTTTCAGTCCATTTTTAAATTCTCAGAAATTTAAGTAAATATTGCACTTATGGTCACAAACCACATTACAACAAATTGGTTCATTATATTATATTGTATGCATAGCTAGTCAAATCTAATGTCATGTCATGAAACTAGTATTTATTTATTTTTGTGCCTTACAATGATGCCAAATGTCAAATATTCCACCCTATGTCTTTTATGATATATCTGGGAGGCATGGTGATAGGGTTTAATCCACACAAATGGCCTTGGTTCGAGCCTGGCTTGTTTTGGCCACTAAACATTGTTATCCCTTAGCGCAATGCTCTATTTGGATGGCCTCACTAGACCCAAGTGTATGAAATGGGGAAGGATAGTCATCTTATAAACCAGCGTCCTATCCAGAGTGTTGCCTATTATCACTTTGTCGGCTTCGCGATAGGGAAACTGGGATGAGCACCAGCACTTCGTGCTGAAAGGCTCTGAAGGACTTGGCTAATATAGTGATATTCTTCGCCAAAGTCATCTTGGTGGTATGCTCTATAGCCTGATGATTTAATGACATGATTAATACTGCTCAAGTTCAAGGTTTATATTTTTATACTCTTTTAAAAATTTTGTTAGTTCTGATTTCAAATTCATGTAGAGTGTGGACATTCTTGCATTGTTTTTATTTGTTATGCTGTTTTAGTTTTAGAAAGATGGTATGTTACATTTTATGAATTGTACAATGATTTCATAATTTTGTTTGTTGCCTTTTTTCATGAAAATGATGCTACCCTACTTGAATCTGCAAAACAAGGTTGAGGTTGTTATTGGAGTGAAACTAATTGCTATGACTATGATTTTGTCTTGTATTTGTGGTTGTTTTTTTCAACTCGAAGATCTAAATTTGGTAGAGAATTAATTAACATTTTGTAAAAAGATCATCTTCGTTGTCTTAAGTTTTTTTTCTGTTTGCAAGGGGGACAACCTTTCCGTTTTCATGCTCAAGTCCTTTCAAAATAATTTCTCTATTTATAGATTCTGAACAGAAGTGGTTGGGTGGGGTGGGGATGGGGTGTGGTGCAGAGAGAATAGCTCCCTTGTTTTGCAGAATCTCCTTTGCGTATACCATGCTTGGTTACTGATGAAATGCCTCTTTTTTCTTCCCTCCCCTTGTTTTTCCTCCCATTAGCTGATTTTTCACAAGGGCTGATACTACTCCAACACATGCTGCATTTATTCTACTGTCCAGAGGAACCAATCAGAAATGAGTCATTTTCAACATGTTGATATTTGTAACTTCCATTGTCATCTGGTTGGTATCTTCTTATGCTGTCAATACATGACTGATTTTTTTATCTCTCTAAGAAAGAGTGTTAATGGCGGAACATATTATATACCCTTTGATAAAAGAAAAGAATGTAAAAAAAAGATGTTTTGTAATTTTCAATATTTTGCACAATTGGTGTTAACATAATTATTACATCTAAAAGTACTATTTAGCTTTATATAGTAAGGTATACACCTATAAAGGAAATTAAAAATTTGGAATCCAGTCAACTCAGAGGAGTCCAAGATTAATTTGGGAAAGGAAGACAAACGACACAAGTTTACGGCATTTATCATTACATCAAAGGAATTAGTCTAGTTGTGACTTGAACAAACCAGAGGGAAAGGAAACTACGGAGGAAATAATTGGAACAGCCACCATCATGCAAGCGTCTCTGGCAGGACAGGGAAATAAGTCTGCATGGTTGTGACAAGAAGAGCACCATTTTGGAGTCGGGAGTAAGGAAGGACCATTTTGGAATCGGTAGTAAGGAAGGATTTAGGCCAATTGCCGAGGCTTTTTGTTGTCTTGTTTTGAATGGATAAATATTATTTGCTCTTTTATAAACATTGAACATTGGACACAAATTTTGAATTGATATATACCCCTATGTACGTTGTTACCTGCCAAGGTTGAGGATTATGTGGTTGATGTCAAAGTTAAAATGCTTAAGTCATGTTGTTATTACATTGATAATGGTATGCTTTAATTCTCTCTCTCTCTCTCTCTCTCTCTCTCTCTCTCTCTCTCTCTCTCTCTCTCTCTCT
>JARDUL010128709.1:0-10890 GCA_030265205.1 Dirona pellucida
GGGGGTTGCGGATTATTATGTAATAACAGGCAGACCCCCATAAATATGAAGGTAGAGTGATAAGAGAAAGATTCGCTATAATTTTTTCCCTTCATTTTCTTTTCCAATGTTTAGAATACTATGTTTCCAATATTATGGCGAAGCACGCCACAAAGCCCATAATTTTTCCCGCTTAGTGATTTTGTTTTACTCAGCTTTGCAACAAGCATGTTTGTTGATCACATCAATATTGATTCGATACATTTCTTTTTTTCAATAGTGTATATTATCATTAACAGTCATGTCAAATTCAACGCGTCCAGCATGTTCTCAATCGGGCGGGATGAAACACCATCGTAATATTATTATTATTATTATTATTATAACATGCTATGTATTAGTTAATTACTGCACTGCAATGTGATGCAGTGGTGTATCGGTGCCATTCTCTCCCGCCATTATTTGGCGGAATATTGCCAACTGGCCATCTAAGTAGCCAAATTTTCAAATCATAACTAAACCTATTGTCATTTTATCTCTTTTAATGTAATTTGGTTACGTGATGGTTCAGACCAAATTGTAGCCACCCGGCAGCTGAACAGTTTGTATGTATCAAGTTCCATTGTATTTTTATTTGAAGGAACTTTGAAGCACGCGTTTCAATCATCTATTCGACCAAAGAGCTCATTTCATAATTTGCGAGTGTCGGTAGCGACATGCGGTGTAATTTGGTAGCCACCAATTCTTGTTTTGGCTACTTATGAATTCTAATACCTGGCATTCTACCAAATAAAAAAAAATTAAGGGAATAACCTAGAGGCCTAATATTGCTTGGCGTTTTTTCGAAGACTCGCCTGCTTTGCTTTAAACATCTACATTCAGCGTCTTTTTCTTTCAGGTTGATATCAACAAATCACCATATATTTTCTTCCAGCAACAACGTGACAAATTACAACCTGTGACAGCGAATAAAACTAAAGATGGGGGTAAATTGCTTCGTGTTCAATGTTGTTGTTGTCAATACCTAATGAAAATGCTGGATCAATGCAATGGCGATTGTTTGTAATTGATGAGTTTGAGACCATCCTTGGGTTAACCAAGCACAGACAATGGGTTTTGCTTTGCTCATAATTTATAAACGGCATTTAATTTTAGATTAAATCATTTGCCATGTGTAAAAATAACTATAGACTAATTATACACCGTCTTTAGAAATTTAGATCTCAAAATCAATGTAAAGTCGAAACGAAGTGGAGCATGTCAACATAGTAAAAGTAAAAAGTCATCATAGTCATAATCATTGTTTTTTATTTTTTATTTGAATTTGAATGATGGGGACGGGGATGCCTGGCATCAACTCAACATGAGAATAAGATATGGGTAAATGTACGGTTTAGGTATATTTATTCCCATTGGTCTAGTATCGTAGTTGTTAATTTCGTTATGATGACTATGAATAGTAGTAATCATTCCTATTATTATTATTATTATTATTATTATACTAATACTAATACTATTAATTTGTATTTATATATTTTATAATAATACCCGTTAGATTATTAATAAAACTTAAAAAAAAAAAAGACTTAACTTGTGTGTCATTTTTGTGTTTTGTGGGGTTTTAGATGAGCTATTACTATTGCAGTTTTTTTCCAAGGCCCTTGGCAAGGGGGTACTGCTTTTTTCCAAAAGGGGAAATAGGAATGATTTCCATTCATAACGAAATTAACGATTACGATACTAAACCAATGGGAATAAATATACCTAAACCGTACATTTACCTAAGATAAGATATCTAGATAGTGTGCTGATCTAAATCTAGTGTACCATTTTGAGACATGATTTACTTACTTAAACATAAAAAAGAGACATAGTATTATAGGGCCAGTTCTGATTCTCAAAGTAGAGTTACAGTTACAGTTACAGTCAGTGTATTATTAGTATTATTATTAGTATTAGGGTAAATGTATATTTTAGCTCTATTTATTATTTTTATCGTAATCGTTCGTGTTACTATGTTTTATGTTATTTTACTCATAATTTCAATTCGGGTTTTGTTTTTTTGTTTTTTTAAGTTGTAGTTTCAGATCACATATGTGTGGATTGCCACACATATCTTATCTGAAACTACAACTTTAAAAAACCCGAATTGAAATTATGATGAGTAAAATAACATACAAACATAGTAACACGAGCGATTAATGAACGATTACGATAAAAATAATAAATAGAGCTAAAATATACATTTACCAATATTAGTATTAGTATTTGTTGATTTGCATTTGCAGCAGTCTACCCTGCCTGGGGCTGGGGGCACTGGGACATGATCATCATCCACACACTAAAAACTGACACTACTACTACTACTGCTACTAAGTCTAGCACACAGTAGTCAGTCAGTAGCAGCTCAATAAGATGAATTTTACTATTTAGTCTGTTATTTTTTATTCAAAGCGCTTACACTTAACCTATGGAGTGAACGGTGTCCTACTAAGTCTTAGTCTATGAAATATATTGCTATTACTAAATTTTTATTAATAATTATTCACTTTGAATTGAAGGTATCTAATACTAATGGTAATAGCAGCATGGTTGCTTCTTTGTGTTGATGATGTTGATGAATGTCATAGTCATATAATGGGTTTATTAGCACTGTTTGAGTGAGTTTGTTATCTGGCCACCGTTGTCGTCAGTTACATTTGACAGTCCATATAATTTATAATTTTTATGAAGCTGTTCTCTCTAAGTTTGAATGTTTCAGTCTCTTTGACTTTGTGCAAACTGTGCCCAAAATGATTCTTTATTATATAATATATATCATTATTTTCAAATGAAGCGAACATGTGGTCAACTCTTTCTGCCAACCTAATCGCCACATTTTATCATTTTAAAGTACTGGATGGCCCTCTGGTCTCTGGATACATCCAGATTGTACCATGGAAAAACCGCACATATGGCCCTATAATAATGTACAAACCGCATTATAGATTACTGTATCTACTCCAGATATATGTCTTACACTGTCACTAGGTAACTTCTTAACTTGAAATGACTTACTTTCTGTCTTGATTCTTGGTTGCAATTTTCTTTCGTTCTTTTACCCATACTACCAAATATAGCATTTCTCTCATACTGGTAGTAATGGTCATACCTGGTCAAGGAGGGTGTAAGGGCTTATTATACTCTGTCCCAAGAATACGAATACGGCCTGACTGGTCTGAAACTTCTGGATTATGACAATCCATGACTTCTTTGTTTGAGTGCAAAAGGGAAGCATGGTCAAGCGAAGTAAGGTGTGTAGTCAGTGGTGAGTAGTCACTCACACGCAGATGACAACAGACCCAGGGCTGACCCACAGGAATAAGGTGTTAAGTGTTACCACTGTTGTAAGTAGATTCCCAGCAACAGAGTAAACAACAGGCTATATCACCACATAGCTTCAAATCACTACAATTTATATTGATACTGGTCATACTCATAGAGACTTATGCTGCTAGAAAAACACCTTTTAAATCCTAATGTGTTCTCTGCCTTTAATCTTTCTAAGAGTTTATTTTCTAGATAGCCTCATGCCACTGATCATCAATGCAAACTGTAATTGAAGATCCAATCTGCATGTATAGAAATACAATATTTCGATACCAGCGGTTTCTTGTAACATTTTGTGAGGACCGGATTTGTATACACAGCAGATGGTTGAGATGGATAACGAAATTACCATGACCACACATATGTTGTGTCAATAATTTCTCTTTCAAATTCGTCAAACGCCAAAAATAAAAAGTACACAACAAGCAATTTGTTTGCCTTGGCGTTGGAGACGTCGTCCTTTCACCATAGTCTGTTCACTGTTAGCAAAGTAAGCTGATGAAGTATTTAACTTAGCACTTGTGACAGAATTTGTTGTTGAATTTCTCCCCAAAAATGTCTCTTTCCATTCATATTATAAACTACCTTGTGTTTGAAATTGTTGCAGAGGAAGTCAGTCAAGTCAAAGGAGAAAAAGATGAGAAAGAAAGAGGTAATTTTGTTAATGATATTAGTCAACAGGTTTATACCAAATATTTGTTTATGCTGAATTTTCTTTATAATTCCAAATCTAGGCTCACTTATTATTCTAAAAATAAAAAAAATAGAATAAAGGGCGGGCCACATGAAATATGCAGAGGGCAATGCTTGTATGTAATAATTGCGACTTTAATAGTGGTGACATTTTCAAATGTTAAGATTTTTTAAATGAATTTTCACCAGATTTAGAGTAACCGGTTGTGACTGTTTTCACTGACTTTTTTCTCTCAAACAAATAATGAAAAAAGTTAGTCTCATGAAGTATGCATTACAAAGGAAACCCTAAAAAAAATTCATACCAATTTTCACATGGTTGTAATTGAGGGGTAGTCTTTAATGAAAGAACCCCAATAAAAACATACGATGATGGTTATATGCTCCTGGGTGCTGAAAAAATATCATTGTGATTACTTACATTACATATTAGCACCTCCAATCCCTCCCTCCACCTACCCACCACAGCACATCCTTCAATACACTGCCATGGTAGTAATGTATGATACTGAACTATCTTTTCTAATTTCTCACGGGTCATTTTGAATCTGGCCATAAGGGGAGTGGGTTGTTAACTTGGGGTTCCACTGTATTTTAACCCATGTGCAAATCATAGTTACCATTGTATTATCCCTATTGAGGTTGCTAATTGTTTTGAGTTTTGAAAAAGGTATCTGTGTTGGCACTGGTTTGATTCACTCAACACTGATTTGTTTATTTTCAGGAAAATGCTAAGATGTCTGCTCAGTGGGCCAAAATTCAAGCAGCCAATGAAGTAAGTCTAAAAAAGAGCTCCATATGGAAAATGGTTCAGGTGGTGTTCGTTGCCTCAAAATTCACAATGAAATCTATTTATTCATTAATCATAAACCTGACCTGTAAACATCCATATTTTAAATGGAATTCAGACGAAATAGATTAACCAGGGCTGCCACTCATCGGTGGATCCACAGATTTTCCGTTCTTTAAAAAAAATGTCTGCATACAGTAATTAGTACTATACTTGTAATACTGTGTATCAATTGTATCTTTTTCGGGGTCATCTGCGTTGCTTGTACATGTCCCTTGGTGTTTGAAAAAACATCAGTGGAATTGGGGCAGCCCTGATTAACAATATAACAGTATTCAGTTCATACATACACAAATTTAAAAAAAGCTAAGAGTTTTAAAAAAATAATTTAATTTTGATAGAGGACGTGACAATATTGAGAACAAGACATCAGTTGTTGATATTCTCTATACAATACACATATGTAATCCCAGGATAAGTTACATGAAACAGGCTTTCTTTTTTTGACTCAAAGTATCAAAGTTTGTTGCATTTTTTTCATGATTTTTTTTTCTATAGTAGTAGTATGGTACTGTTTCAAAATTATGATGACTGTTGTCTTTTTTTTTTTAGATTGATCATGGGTTCATCTTTTTGAAGATAATAGTATTGGTTGGTGTGGTTTAGGAATAAGTTAAGACATGAGATTTATATAGTGGTAATGCATGAACTGAACATCATTGTATATTTATATGAATATATTCTCCTGTGCAACATTAATATATTATAACATGACATTTATTATTATTATTTTTTGTTGTTGTTGTTGTAAAACCCTTTATGAGGGAAATTGTCTGCTTTCCATTTAACATTTTATGTAACTATTTCAGTTGGAGGATCCTCTCAGCTTGTTCCCAGTCTTCCAGAAATACGAAAGGAATGGGTGAGTTGAAGTTGATACCAGGATAAGCATAGATTATTTCAGGCTTACAGATTATTGCAGCTCATTTTTCTTTTTTCATCTCATCTGAGGACATTTTGTTAATTGTGTAGAAGTAATCAACATATTCTTTCTTTTGAGAATGTGTAAGTACTGTATCACGAGTGATAAGTTGATTTAATGTGAAATGTAGGTAGGCCTACATCAAATTGAAAATGACATTTTTGTATCTTAACCATAACTGTATGGCAGGGGTAGATTTCGACACCAGGGGTCAGTTATTTTGTCTTTTCAGGCACTTGTAGAGTAGTGGGATTTTTTCATGGAAACTTTATGTATTCCTCAAAAATTAATTTCTGCAAATGATTTTGTTTTTCTGTGATTGGTAGCAAAAAGTTCTTATTGACCATCGGTCATTTCCAAACATTGTTTTTGAGAAATGGGGGTCTATTTCGACACCACTTTTCAAAGAAGAACCCCCCCCCCCAATTCTCTCCCTATGGTGATGTTGAATTGGGCTCTTTCATCATTATTGGAAAGGAGGTGTCCTAGATTGACCTTTCTCCAACAAATTATAGAAATGATACAGGTCCAACTAGTCTTAAAACAGAACCATTGGCCATCTGTTCGTCTTTCGCTTCATTGTAAATTTGTGACTCATCTGGTACATTGTGTCTACACCCCCTTTTATGGCATTGTATGACTCCACAATTTCTGGTTTATTTGTCACGTCCGCAGTGTGGTGCATAGTGCTCAGCAGCTCAAAGTGTTTTTTTATGATTCGGCTTGTAGGCGCAGATTGTCGTTGATCAGAATATGGCGATGATTCACTATATACGGAACATGGGGTCGAAATGTACCCCCCCCCCACCCACATACAGATCGGGTGGGGGACAACGCCATATGGTTAGGGTTAATAATAATGATACATTAGGATGTTAATCCTTCATTCACAATGTTCCAAAATTAGTTGTTTTACTTTTTTTTCCCCAGTTTATCGTTGACCTTTGAAACAAAGAAAGTGGGTGACCTTGATGAATTCGCAGTCAACTGGGCTTTTGAGCTCACAAAAACCAACATGAAATCTCAGTGAGTGATGAATAGTCCTTGATTAAAAAAAATTAACTGTGACACTAAGTTATTGCTACCTGTTGACGTTAATTTTAAACATTTGATTGTTGGTGTCAGTATGAAGTGTTTTTAGTAACTAATTATTATCAATTTAACTATGCACACAAAATGAAAAGCATGCTCATTGCGATCTTCATCGGCTGTTTTCTATATTATTAACGTCAATGCAGACAAATAAATTCATGATAGGGGCTTTGAACTTTATGACCAGTTTGAAAAAGGTGGTGCTGGCCCCATAGAATCCAAGATGGATTGACTCAATATCTCTTTCTCTCTTTGTTTCTCCTCTCTGTCTCTCTCGTTCTCTCTGTGGAGTCAAGACACTTTACACACCTTTAAATACCAACACTGATTTCTTTATCCCGTAATATTGACATTTTGCCCAGTTTAGTTTTGATTGTATACTGTGCCCAGTGCCATCAATTTGAAAAATAGTATTTTTTATATGTATATTTTTAAAGATATTAAATATGAAGCACTGGTTTTTGTTTACTGTAAGAGAAAACCACAGCTTTTGTGTTTAGTTAGCCCTATTTTCAGGAATGTCTGAATTTAAGTAAACAAATTTTATGTAGTTGTTTGTTTGATATGAATTTATTTCAAACGTAGATTTGTGAAACAATAATTTGTACTGACCAAAATATGTCAGAAATATATTTCAAATGCACTTTTTGTTGTTGTCTTCAGGTATGAAGCAAGTGAATGGGGCTGGAAGGACAAGGAGAAGAATGCTGAAATGACAGAATCCAATGCCTGGTATCTTGTAGCCAGAGACCAAGACAACAGACCTGTTGCCTTTAGTCATTTCAGATTTGATATGGAGTTGGATACAGAGGTCTTATATTGGTGAGGTTCCCTTTGTTACATCAGTATCTCTTATGATTACTGGGTTGTTGTCTAAAAGCATGGTGGTCTGGAGGAAGTAAATGTGTGCTTTCATTTTGACATTCTGTTTTTAGTAAATAATCTTGGTTCATTCTAGTTCTAGACTTTAATGCAGTCTTGGTAGAAGTGTGCTCTTTGTTGAAGACTTCCTACCCAGAATTATGCTGCGTTTACATTGTAATCAAATAAGATGATTGTAATGTTTTCTACTTGTCGATTATCTTCCACATTTATGGATTTAGAAATTTAATTTTGTTGTTGAAGCATCAGTTGCATAAAGATATTTGAGTTATGGGAAAAGATCTGGATTTGTAATTGTAGTGAAACTTTAGGTTTCATGATAAAGAATAAGTGACAAACTTGAAGCTGGGGTCTCTAATGCTACTAAAACAAAATGGAAACAAAGTATGCATTAAATTTGTAGGGTATGATGATATTTTAATTTGTCTACCTCTCCTTTATTTCAGTTACGAAATCCAGCTATGTTCAGAGGTGCGCAAAAAGGGACTTGGAAAGTTCATGATGATGATCCTTGAGCTGATGGCGAACAAGTAAGAATTTTTTTGATTTTTGCTAGTTCACATAGTGGAGCCCACTTAAGTCACTCTACACCAGGAAGACTGCAAAGTTCCACACTAAAAATAAAAGAACCTACCTACTCCCTGCCCTTCTCACGTCACATGACAAGTGTCATAAGAAGCACATAATTTTTATTTTTGTGATGTATGATTGGGTAGGGTAGTGACGTATAGTACGTGATCACACCACCTCTCACTTCACCTCCATCTGTGAGAGACTCTAGTGCCATGTCTCAGAATAATCCACAAGCTGAGTTCTTGTTATAAAATCAGTTCTACAAGACCCAACGTTGTTTTACGGTGGGTACCCAAGAACAGTGGTTACTGGAAAGTTTGGTTCTGACTCCTAATTTGAAGGCGCACTACAGCTTGTATTGCTGTAAAGATTTAAGTATCTGGCATTGCCTCACTTTGCCATTGAATGATAGAGCTGTGTCAATGTGACATGCACTTCTGAGAATGATCCAGGATCGTTATTGATTATTATTATTGCCTATCCTGGAAATAAGTGGGATCCGCCCAGCAGTAGTTGGACCCAGTCCTGCATATTTCTGGAAACTAGCGAGCTAAGGCTCAAATAAAGGGGAATCTACGACTATATGTACGTTCCAAGATTTCCCTGATTGTGCTTTTGCAAACCACTCCATTAGACAACCAACATGTCACCACCTAAAGCAAGAAAAAGAATAGAGTAGGATAATGTGGTAGATATCTATATTCTACTTAGTTGGCTTGTTTTAACAGGGTTTCGGGGTGGCTCACTGTTTTCCTTTCATTTATGTTTGATATCTTATAATTATCCACTTGATATATATATAATAATGAGTTATAATGATGTAATGTTGCTTTAAATGAAAATAAACTCATCTTTATATCTTTCTTCAACAGATATGACATGAAATGTGTGATGTTAACAGTATTTAAACACAACAATGTTGCCCAAGAGTTTTTCATGAAAAAACTCAAGTAAGTTTCTATTTCTCATGGTATTAATATCTGTGTATCATATATATAAAAATATGGATAGAATTTAAACGAGTGACGCAAGAAATATTTTATTGTGTGAAAAATATCGGAAGGAATGATGGTGAAAGTGAGAATATAGGTGATATGTGCAATGCCTATAGTAATAACACCCTGAAATGACTGCTGTTTTTTGTTTCTTTCATGTCCAGTAAACAGTAAGAAGAAGAGGGGGATTTTTGTTTGTTTTCCAACTTGGCGAAACTTTTAATGTGGACGAAAAAATGTTTTTTGTTCTTGGTTTGTTACCACAATGATACAGTTATGGTCACAGTGATGAACAGCACTGACAATGACAAAAATTTGAAAAAGATGTTAAAGATGACTATAATTGTAACAACTCTCTGCTTTGATTTCTGCTTGCATACAATTTAAAAAGACCATAATGAAATAATATTGTCCCTTTTTAGCTCAAGGCCCTTTACAATAGAGAACTATTAGTGCTACTAAACATAAAATCGCATTATATTTATTGTACCTATCGTTTCAGCTATCAAGTGGATGAGATTTCCCCTCAGCAGGGCATTTACGACGAGGAAGATTTCACTTATCAAATCCTCAGTAAATTGACCAAGGCTGGCAAAGAGGCAGCTGCTGCTGCTGCTCATGATGACTGTACTCATTCGTGTTGTGCTTGAAAATGTACTTTGATATTTTGTAAATAAAATGTATGAAATCTGTACCCACTGGTTTGCTGTTTTATAATATTATTGGAATCATTCAATCCTTTGTTTTTGCAATTCCTAGTTTGCTCTTACTCTTTTCTCCATCACTCTGAATCCATTTTGTTTTGTTTTTGTACTTGTTCATTAATTAAACTCAGCTAAATTCTTGCTTGACCATCAAGGTCAGCAATGTAATTTTATCTATGCACTGATTGACACCTCACATCAACCGTTATAATATAATAAGTAGCAGTAGCAGAGAAAAATGAATATTTGACACATATTGCCTCCACATGAGCTATCCGTCAGTATTAGTATCAGATCAGTCTGGGAACTCTAAGTATAAGAGATGGAGAGTCACTCTGCATTTTCAGTTCTAATTAACCCACTCTCCGGCACATTCTTAGTCTGAGGCCCATGCTACATGTGTCGTTTTGAAGTGCATCATCTTAGCAATTCATTTAATTTTGAAAGGTGACATCAGACAATGGAAATGACAGCAGTGTCCCCACACAGTGTAACCAGTTTTGATACACACACTTCTCGGCATTGGATTGTGAGAGGTTTGCAAAACATATGCAACACATTTTGCGTTTGACTTCCTTATGTCTCGATACTCAGTGTGGGAAAGATGCAACGGGCTGAGTCTATGGAAGCATTGCTGATGTTGATGAAGGTAAAAAGACCATCCAATAAAAGACACTATTTGGTATACTTGTGGAATTGGAACAAATTCTAAGTGACAGAACACGTTTGAAGCCAGATTTATATTAACAATACTTGTTTGTTTGTTTGTTTATCGAATCCCCTTTATACCACAATAAGCAGTGTAGGGACCAGCCATGTGTCAAGCTCTGA
>JARDUL010128820.1:0-10890 GCA_030265205.1 Dirona pellucida
ATTTTTAACACATTACTATTAAAGGCACGATCTATCCGATGGTGTAAAAAAATAAAATGTTGCAATTAGTTCAAGGTATTACTAATAGACATAGCTAGATTTCCTGGACTATAAACCTCCACAACATTATATGAAAGTCGAGACAAAAATCAGCACCACCCTTGTCATGAATAACATTTTTCCTTACAGCAAGGGCAATAATCTCTCGATACAAGCATTATTATTATTATTGTTATTATTACTATCAACCATTATTTTAAAAAAACAACTTGTTCGCACTTGTTCGAGGGGAGATAACCATAGTTATGTTTTTCACACGTGTGAGCAGAAGGCAGAAATATAATTTTAAAAGACCCAACCAAACCCGGAACGATTCAACCTAGTTTCAGTCAGCGTCGCGTTCTTATACTTGGCGAATACATAATACTCCTGACCCATGTGCAGAATAGAATGGGTACCAGAGCCCGTATCACATTTTTACACAATCTCATTTGACGTCATTCCACATTCAATCTTGCTAAAAATGTCACATATCTTATCATAGTCATTCATTGCGTGCACATATGTCTTATCAATCATTGAGCCCTTCGGGACTATCTACTGCATTTTTATATAATTACTAAGATCATATAGTCGATTCAATGGACCTTCCAGATGAGACTAAATTCATCAGCAAAACAAAAACAATCAAAAAGAACAAAGCAAAAAAAAACAAAAACAAAAAAACAAAACACACACACAACCAACCAAATAAACACAAAGACATAAACCACCCCTTCAACAAAACAAAACATAAACAAATCAAACAACAACAAAAACAAATAAACAAAGCAAAAACAGAAACAAACAAAAAAACAAACAGACCAAAACAAAACTACGAAACAATTCCCCCCCCCTCCCCCCCCCCCCAAAAAAAAATACACACGAAAAACAAACAAAAAAACCCCAAAAACCCAAACAAGCAAACAAAAAAAGCAACCAAAAAAAGATTATTTAAAAAAAGATTAAATCAACAAAAAGCAACAACAATAAAAACCCCACAAAAAAACAAAGCAAAACAAAAAGACCCACCCCCCCAAAAAAACCCCAAACAAAACAAAACAACAAGAAAAACAAAACAAAACAAAACAAAAACAAAAACAAAAACAAAAACCATCAACAACAAACAGACAAAAACAAAAAAACAAAAAACAAAACAAAAATCAAAAACAATAACAATGCAAAAACAACAAATACAAAAAAACAAACAAACAAAAAAACCAGACCAAAACAAATAAATAGTCTACCCAATCAAAACAACAACAGAGATAAAGAACCATCTTCATCCATCCAGTGCAAAGGAAGAAATTACATGCCATGATATTGCAAGGTGGCCAAGACAGGATCCGGCATAGTTCCAAAACCTATGCAACTCATCAATGTACACCAACAAGAATTGTTGTTTTAATTTTCTTTCTTCTTCTTTTTTTTCTTTTTTTTCTTTTTTTTTGGAAGGTTGGGTGGGGTGGGGAGAAGTTTTATTCCATCCTGTTCTATTCTATTCATCAAGTGGTAAGTTTACGAATTTTAAAATAATCGTGTCCGGTCATCGTCTATCTAAAATACTACATAATGATGTTGATGTTCCTGAGCTGCGCACAAACGCTGCATTCTATT
Organism: Dirona pellucida; assembly: GCA_030265205.1. Taxonomy (NCBI): domain Eukaryota; kingdom Metazoa; phylum Mollusca; class Gastropoda; order Nudibranchia; family Dironidae; genus Dirona; species Dirona pellucida. The sequence continues at coordinate 1,657 of JARDUL010128820.1, forward strand.
CTAGATTACTACATTGGGGACCCTTGGTTGCTGAATTTGACTGTCAGCTTCATTCAAACTCCTCCATCCTGGTCCTTGTTCATCCTGGTTCTTCAAGAAACACCCGTACGAAAACATTGTCATTCATTACTCACGTGGGGGTCTCTAAGGACGCGTTCAGTTGTTTGCATTTCTGTTGCAAACCAGTCGAAAGATATTTTAATCGAGAAATTAACCCATTTTTTTAGATTCAAACGGGTGCAGAGAATCTATTGGATGAAAATGGTGTTTCCCGAGCATAGATTAGCACATATTATTAAATCAGTAAATGAAGTTTATACCCCTTTTTTTCCAATATTAATAATTAATATTATTATTTTCTCGTTTTTTAAAATCCCTTTCCAATTCCATTCATTATTAGTATTAGATTATTTATTAATAATATTATGAACAAAACGTGCATATGAATAGGAATAGTTCCGAATAGGGCTGCAGTGTTTCTGCCTATTTATTTTCTCGTCTAGACTAGACGTCTAAGAGTCTAGTTGTAGTCTACTAGCCTAGCCTAAAACTAAAACAAACTGAAAGAAATATGACACGATCCTGGCTTAGGACTGGGAGTGGGAGACCTAAAAAACAAGACTGAGACTGAGAGTCAAATAAAAAAGGCCAAGCACAACTCTCCTCACACCACACAGTTGACACAGAGCAGAGCAATATATAATTATTTATACCTAATGATAATAATATTCTGTATATATAATAATACTGATAGTGATAGATATAAAAATAGCTGAACTCCTAAACTAAGGCTACAACTACAACAATACAACAACTACAATATGAGTAATAATATTGATGAACAGTGTGTGTATTGCTTCTTGTACCAAACAAGGTTTATTGGCACAGTGGGCTGATCCCCTGCTTGCCTTAAAAATCTTAATCCAAAGATTTTCCAGCTCTGTATCAGGCCATCATGTGTACTAGCGGGGCGCGGACCTGCACTGACTTAACCTGGATACGTTTTAGTTTTACTGTTTTACCTGGGTCTGCACATCAATGCCTTCTGCCTTGTACATTGTCCTCGGCCAGACACAGAGCTGGTCCCTGCACTGTTTAATTACGATACTACTATAGACTAGGGAGCAGAGATAACAAACAAACATAAAAATACATAATTTTACCAAAATAACATAATAACAATGCCTACTTCTTATTAGTATGTACGTTGTAATTTAGTCCTAGGTAGGTATCGAGTGTTTATTTATATTGGGGATGTTGTGAGTCACTTGTACTGTCTGTACCTGGGTACCTTCCTTATTATTGTTGTGGGTCTACGGCTATGGAAACGATGCCATGGCGTGCTTGTTATCAAGCTGGGGTGTCTAGCCTAGCTACAGCCTGTACTCATACTAGTCCATAATACTATTAATACATGAAGAGGGACCTCATACTTAAAGATTAAAAATTCCCTGCATTTGTATTCAAATAGATCTGCTAATTTTATTGTTAAAAAGATGGACAAAAATCAATTTCTTACAAATGAGTGTGCACTAAATTAAATAATCAGTGCTAATTTTAATTTATCATAAAAAACGTTTCCAGAAATAAAATACTGGGTAGAAAGTGATTGGGTCCATTATTATTATTATTGCAGACGCAGTCAACCAGTCTTTGTCTCGGCCTCGGAATAGTGTTTTCGTATGATTTTAAAAAACCTAAAAGCTTGATTCAAAAAGTCAGGGTTGCAGTTGTAAAGTTAAAGGAGTCACAATTTTTTAATAAGTAGTCTAGTGTATTGTTATGACGATAGCTTTACAGAGGTAGGAAAAGTTGAAAAAAGCTAATGAACCAAAATTTTATGTGGCTCCCCCAATCACTATTTTTAGAGCTGACATCGGGGAACTTTTTATTTTTAATAAATGCCTGATTTGCCATACAACAGCAGACATTTCCAAGTTGAAAATTCCTTTCAGTTTTGACCAGTTTAGAGAATTTTATATTCTTTTTTCTTTTCATACCAGAGTAACAATATAATATATAAATATAATACATCATATAAATATATATATATATTTTAGCTTTTTTTTGTATTTATAAGAAAAATAGGAGTATGTTCGACAGTTTAGGGGAGTCATAGGTTTAGTTGCTCAAAGCTTTTTATTCAGAGTAAAGATCTGCTGCTTCCATTTTGTGTATGGCCCCGTCAAATTGAGTTTCTGGCGACCTACAATGTTAAATTGCCATCTTATGTTGATGATTGGGAATTTTTTGATTATTTGTCCTTGGAAGCTCAGATAGCTAATCATCCGCATTGGGCTCAACTTATAATTCTACCAAACATTCAAAGCTGTGACCATAGCTTATCTTACTTTTAAAACAATTTAATTTTATAAATTTTGAACTTTGAAGGCAACCCTCTATTAGACTATATGCCCGAAGTAAATTTTTTAAAAGAATGATTTTTAAATTTACAAGGGAAACAGCTAGCTGGAACAAAAGAAAATAAAAAATATATTTCAAGTCTTCGAAATCTTACTAAATAGTCAATCTTTATTAGATTAATTGCAATCATGGTTTTAAAAGATTATATTATCATCATCAGTTTGTCTTTTCACTCCCTGTTCTAGGTGTACAGTGCACAATCATACTTGTTTTGGCTATGGAGGACGATGAGCCTAGCAGCTTTTCCGAATCAATGCCATCAGAGGATAACGAAAGACATGAAAATGCCCTGACAGATCCAGGCGCTGGCTTAGATCCATTGATGATACAGGAAGGCATGGTTGAGAATGTCGTCCTTACGTCCATGGTTGAAACGGAGGAGGACGAAGACAAATCTGGAGGTCACGTGTCCACTGAGATGTCGACCTTTGACCTGGCTCACTACCAGCCTGACATAGAGTCAGATGCAATAATCAAAGAAGAACATGAGATGGGGAGTGATGATGTGTTGATCAAAGAAGAGATAGAAGGCGGTATTGAACATGAGCAAATTTCAGAGGTAGCCATTGACGAAGAGCAGCAAGGCATGCCTCAGCAATTCATCATTCTAACTAGGGCAGCTGATGATGGGACAGGTAAGATGTGGTGTGGTGATATTCAAATCAAGGTTAGATGCACCGACAAGGAAGAGATTCCAGGAAACAGAAATACACGCCCCCCCCCCCCCCCCCCTTCTCTCTCTCTATCTATCTCTCTCTCTCTCCCTCTCTCTCCCTCTCTCTCTCCTCCCCCCCCCCTTCTCTATCTCATTTATGTTGATTTTGAATTAAATTTTAATACTGCCTTTGAACAAATCGGAGGTATTGGATTGTCTTTGAATTTTCGTAAATTTTAGAACAGTATTGCACAGACAAATCTCAGCTTCTATTGTCTCATTCACCATTGCAGTGCTCAATAACAAAAAATCATCTCTTAATGTTATTTTAGCTGCTTCTCAAATCCCTGTAGTGTGCTTATATATTTGCTAACCATTTTTTATTATATTTTTGCTCCCTTTCGTTTAGTGGCACAAGTGGAAACTTCAGAAATAGTTGCTCAAAAGTACATTCAGATCGAAGCAGCCGATGGTCAGACGTTTTACTTGGCTGTGACAGGTAGGATTTTACCATTGCACAGAAATTTTTTATATTTTAGACAGGCTGTCATGAATGTTTTAATTTAAAGTAGAGCTTTCCTTTTTTGACAATGGTTTTCCTTATTTTTAAAACTGATTCATTTTAAATATGGACCAGTGTTTATGATCTTGTATTGTCCTGTGTTTATGTTTTACTGATTGGCTATACTAGCTGAAAAGAAAAGTGATGATGGAAACAATTATAATTTTTATTTTTTTCACAAGATGAAGTTCAAGAAGCAACCAAAATAATTACTGAGCCGGTCAAAAGCTTCCAATCACAACAAATTGTCCCGGCCAAAGTAAGTCATTCGTGTTTTTCACTGCATTCGAATATTTCTATTAAATTAACCTGTTGTTTATGTGTATCAAATTTGAAGTTTTAAATTTTCTGACTCTTTGACTCTTTGTTATCTGTGACTGAGTCTCCAAATAATTAATAATTGGTTACAGTTAGATACTTTTATTTTGGCAACAATGCCGTTTATTTTGTGGATTACCTTGCCTTTTTGCATCTTGATCAAGTGCCTACTGTAAGTATCTATAGCTGATTGGTGAAAACCTTCAGCTACAATATAATGATCATTTTATTGCTGATTTTAGTCTGGCAAATATGACTTTGTGGGAAATGTGCACTAAATCACACCACATTAATGGCAAATTAAAACTTAGTTTCCTAGAATTCAACACAACGAGTCCATAGGATGATGAACATTAAGATTGCTTTAATGATTAAGAATCTCCTAACAGACCATGAAAAGTGGAAGAAAGAGGACTGCATCACCATCTACAATGTCCTTATCAACACCGTCATCATCATCATTGTCAACGTCATTATCAGCATCGTCTCCCTCTGCCGCATCATCTCGTGCCAGAGTCACCAACACAGACAGTATCAACCAAGCCTGGTTCACAACCAGGGACGATAAGAATGCCTTGCATAAAGAAGGTTGGTAGAATCTACAGAAGATTCAATTGTATTGATTGTTTTTCACAGCACCTGAAGGTCGTATAAACTGGTTTTTACAAAACCCAGAGGTCGTATTTTTTAGCTTTCACAAACCCCCAAGATCCTATCCATTGGCTGTTACAAAAATACATGTCATGAAGACCCATTTATTTGTTTGTTATCTGTTCCCTGGAGAACTGTAAAATTACACAGTGTAGGGACCAACTCTGTGTCTGGCCGAGGAGAGTACAAGGCAGAAGGCATTGATGCGCAGACCTTTGGTAAAACGTATCCAAGTTAAGTGTACGTCTGTGCCTCACTAGTATACATGGCCTGATACAGAGCTGGAAAATCTATGGATCAAGGTTTTTAAGGCAAGCAGGGGATCAGCCCACTGTGCCAATACATCTTGTTTGGTACAAGAAGCAATACACTGTTCAATATTACTCATATCTGGAACAGACAACATGGTGGTATTGTAGTCTCAGGTGTTCACCCAACAGCTATAGAAACTGGAAGTTTAACCAAAGAGGAAAAAAACAAAACATTTATAACAGAAACAAATAATAGTTCACAGCAGTCTTCTTTTTTCGTATTGGAATTTGATTGTGTTAATAAATAGAATATTTTTTTTCTGAATGCTTTCATTTTGGTATGAAAATAATTAGAATTGAAGATCAATTGCAATACATTTATTATTGCTATTTGCCTGCGTTGCAAATGTTACAGTGATATGATTACTTTAAATACATTGTTTGGCTTTTGAAAATGAATTGAATGAAAATATGAAAGATATGGTGTTGTTTCAGTCCTAACCTATTCATTTTGGCACCTTTTTCGTAGGTCACCAGTGGAGGCAGGGCCAGTGGACCAAAGAAGAGATAGATGTCCTCAAGAACAATATTGAGACTTATTGCAAGGTAATGAAACAATAAGGGAGTAAGGAATCAAAAATGTAGTGGACTTTGCGATGCGACAACAAGTGGTTTAGAAATGCTTTATTTCTTATCGTTTTGTTTTCTTAAAAATTATCTTGACCAAATAGTGTGGGTACATACAGTATCTAAGATATTTCATTTGGACAATCTTTATGATATGCATGCATATTCTGGACATATTTTAATATTGTTATTATATACTCGAAACTTAAGGTCGTGTTTACTAGACTGACTTGTTCAGGATGTAAAGTTCTGGGTAAACGTGTAGTTTAGGTATGAAAATGATATGAACGATTACATGACCTTAAATAAATGAATGATTACGATACTAGAAGTCTAAAATAATAAATATAATCTAAACTACACATTTGCCAAATTCTGCTAATGAAAAATTGTTGAATTTAAAAACCGTACTCTAAACTTTTGGATAGATATCAATGGCGAAAATACGTCTGCACTTAACCTTACACTGATAAGTAGAATAAGGAAATTGATAAACAAAAGAAAGAAAGAAAGAAAGTAAACTTTTGTTCATACACATTTGCATTTTTCATCCTTTTTCTGTCAGGACCATGGAATAAAAGACGCGGCTGAAGTGGTGTTTGAAATGTCCAAGGATGAACGGAAAGACTTCTATCGCACAATAGCTCTGGGGATCCAAAGGCCTCTGTTTTCAGTTTACAGGCGTGTCACTCGCATGTACGACCGTAAAAACCATAGAGGGAAGTACACGCCTACAGAGATGAAAAACCTCAGAGGGTAAGGTCAAATATGACGATTTAGATTTAAAGTTGTTTGTTTGTTTATCGAGTGCCCTTTATACTGCAATAAGCAGTGTAGGGGCCAGCCATATGTCAAGCTCTGAAAGGTGCACATGACAAATGGAAGTAAATCCAAATGTCAGTGAGGACTTCCACCACTCATCACCCTAAGACACGGCTAGAAAGACTCTGCATCTTTGCTCCTTGAGATCTGTTTCACCTTGCAGCTGGCGAAGACTGAATAGGCTACAGTCACAGATGGAATGGCATGCATAATACATTCAAATCAAGAATCAATCTTTATTCAATTATTTATTTTATATTTTATTCTTTATTAAATGCTCTATTTTTTTATCTACTTGAAAAATGGAATGAGGGTAAATTTGGGAGAAAAATAATATTGAGCTGTTAGTTACACTTGAAAAGATTCAAAATGATGTCATCGCTGAGACATACGATACATTTTACTATCCAGTGCGTAAATTCTTGTTAAATTTATTTTTTTATCCTTATATCCTTTCTTTCTTATCAATTTTCCTTGACCAGTGCTATATAACATATCAAGAATTAAAGACAAGTAGGTGATCAACCCACTTTGCTATATTATTAACCTCCATTTCCCCCCCCTTGAATACAGTCTGCGTGCACAGCATGGGAATGACTGGGCTGCCATTGGTCAGGCCTTGGGTCGTAGCGCTTCATCGGTCAAAGACAAGTGCCGTTTGATGAAAGACAATTGCAACTCCGGTAAGTTGAGGGTGCGAAGATTACACAGACAGTAGTGATGGGGGGAAGAGGTGAAGACTGAACAAAAGCTAAACGTCTTACTTACAAAGCTAACAACAGTATAATATTGATTTGATTGTAGAGCGAGGCACATCACTGACTGTTGCTTCGGAATGTGAAAGTTCTGTTTGAATCTGTGATGGAGATAGTCTTTCAGTTTATAATTATAAGGGTTGGTAATTGCGTCAGTGGACGAGTAATTAAGCTGCTGACCTCTAGACCTTGAGATCCCAGGCTCGAATCTTGGCATAAAAGCTACCGAAGTTGAATCCTTTGGAAAGACTCTTTACACATTTTTTCCTCACTCAACTCGGGCAGAGAAAGATATTTTTCTGTCTGTCAGTGTGATGAGCCTAACAGGATACTCTACTGCATGCTCCTTAGGGCCTTGAGAAGGATATTGAATATTATATCTGTCTCGTGTTGTTCATATGTTGACCAGAACAGAGCATACCTAAAACAATCTGTTTGGGTTGGGTTTTTGTTTATTTTTGTTTTGTTTTGGTTTTTTTGCAATGAAATATATACAATTCTGCAGTGATAATAATGTTCTGTGGATCAGCAGAAAGACATTTATAGTTTATTGCCAGCGGAGGATTTTCCACAGAGCAAAAAGTAGTGATTTTTAGTAAAGCTATGATGTGTTTTGAGAGGCTTTGAAGATTTTAAGGTTATATTTGTTTATTATCCTCTTTTTTTCTTCTTTTTTTTTCTTCTCACTGATTCTGTTTCTATGTCTAATGAAGGGAAGTGGTACCCAGACGAGGAGGCCAGGTTGGCAGCTGCTGTTCATAAACTGACTGGAGTCAAACCATGTGAGTCACCATGATGCACTTGTTTGAAATTTCTTTTTGAATGTATCCTGAATGTTACATACATCACCAGTTTGTTTGTTAAAGTGAAATACACTTTTTTATGCGTGCAAAAACTTGTTTTTAATTTTAAAGACGTGCATTTTTTTAACTTTAAAAAAATAAATTTGTTTTATATACTAGTTTTGAATCAAGGTCTTGAATTTACCTATCAAAGCAGTTTCAAGTTCACAGGTGATGGGAAAACCTGAATTTCTAAAGATATTGGTTTCTGTTTTGGTTTATGATTTGTGGATTATAGATTTTTGTTACATTTTTTTGTAAACTCTGAAGAGATAGGACGTTTTGTAGCAGTGGTGATCAAGGCACTGCGTCGGTTGCTGAGTGGTTAGGCTACTCAACTCAAGATTGAGAGGTCCTGAGTTTGAATCATGGCTGAAGCTACCGATGTTGAGTCCTTGGGAAAGACTCTTTACACATTTACCCTTGCTCAATTTAGGTGTTCATGAATGATACCCAGCTACATGCAGAGAAAGATACTGTCTGCAGAATGTTAGTATTGTAAGCCTTACTGGCCACTCTACTGTATGCTCCCCAGGGAGTTGAGAAGGATTTTGATGACATGCTTGCCGGGGATTTATGATGAGCCTTTCTATGCGAGGGGAAGCAAACTATAAACCCATATTTATCTGTACATCTTTTTTGAAATGGCTCAAAATTATATTTTGATATTTTTATGTGTCTGTTATTTATAAAATGCTGTCACGTAAACACCCCATGTTTTTTATTAGGGGACTTAAAAAATAAATAAATATCATACGTAATTCTTTTACTTTTACAGCAGAGAGCATTACCACTGGCCTTTCATGGGCAAGCGTGGCAGAACATGTTGGAAGCCGGTCAGAAAAGCAGTGTCGCACTAAATGGCTCAACTACTTGAATTGGAAACAACAGGGGGGTTCTGATTGGACGAGGGATGACGATAGTATTCTCATTGAAAAGTAAGGAATCATTTTGCTTCAGCAAGACGATAGTGTTCTCATTGAAAAGTAAGGAATTATTTTGCCTCAGCATGACGATAGTATCCTTATTGAAAAGTAAGGAATCATTTTGCCTCAGCATGACGATAGTGTTCTCATTGAAAAGCAAGGAATCATTTTGCTTCAGCTTGACGATAGTATCCTCATTGAAAAGTAAGGAATCATTTTGTCTCAGCATGACGATAGTCAGGGTTCCCACGCATCAGGGAAAATCAGGGAAACCAAGGAACAGCAAAAAAAGCTTCCCGGTCGGGAAAATATCTGGGAAAATGGAATTTTAGGAGATGATATCAGGGAAAATCAGGGAACTCGGAACTTCGACGTGTAGAATTAATTATCCGCCGGCAATT
>JARDUL010129042.1:0-10883 GCA_030265205.1 Dirona pellucida
TCTCTCTCTCTCTCTCTCTCTCTCTCTCTCTCTCTCTCTCTCTCTCTCCTCTCTCTCTCTCTCTCTCCTCTCTCTCTTTCTCTCTCTCTTCCATTCCTCTCTCTTTCTCTCTCTCTTCCATTCCTCTCTCTCTCTCTCTCTCCTCCCTCCTGCCCTTCTTTTTATCTCTCTTCCCTCCACACTCCTCTCTTTCTCTCATTCATGTACTATCTCTCATTCGGTATCCTCAGCTTTGACAACAGTAGTAGACACAGAGGTTACTGCATCCAGAAGTTGAAGACCAGAATAATATCACATATGAATACCACCATAACACATACAATGTGTTCCTCTCTGTATCCATTGTGTTGGGGTTTTTTTATAGGAACAATGAGCAGCTTCTCTCCAATTCTTGATCCATAGAAAGCCAACAACTCTTTGTTTGATATTGCTCAGGGATTTTGGGGTGGGGGGAAGGGGGGTTCTAGGTGTGAATTTTGATCTCTTTTGGGGGAGAGGGATCTGGATTGGATTTGCCTGTGCTTTGTTCACCATTCAGTGCTGGGCCAGTTCAACTGCCATCTGGCCCAGCACTGCTTGGCAGTGGAAATGGGCCTAGACCACAAAAAGAATATATGACCTTGCTCGGAGTATAACATAGTAGCTACCGTATGCAGCTCATTCTTTTCATCAGGGCTTTTGGAATAAGTATGTTGATTACATGCTTGTCTTGAATTGTTGATCCACACATAGTTGTTTGATCTGTGTTGGATCGAGCTGATTGCATGTAAATTTGGATCTTTGTTGTGGTTGTCTGGCTAGACAAATATGACCCGTTTGAGCCAATTTTGTCTTGGTTGGAACTGGGGTTGTTCCAAACTCTACTTAAGGGTATAGATGCTAAATATCTAAAAATTAAGATATTAGATTTACATACTCCACAAAGATCTTTCATTTGAGAATTACTTTTTTTAAAAGATCCAGACAAACTTGATTATTTAATTGTACAAAGTGATTTGAAACTTTTTTGTTTGTTGTCATGATATATAAAGAAAATTTGAACGACAATCTTTGACCTTTTTATTCGGGAAGTACTAAAATTGATAAAATTATGTGTTCTACTTTGATGCCCTCTTCATCAGTAAGGTCCTATTTCATTGTCTTTTTTCATCTCATCTTTTTTTAATTGACCGCCCTTGGGATTTTTCAATTTAAGGGATTTCCGCTGTTGCGCTTAAGGTGTCATGTATTTTGTCTTTTATTTGTTATTTTAATCCAGAGATCACAAATTTGTCAAAATGATATATATGATTCACTGCTTTGAGCTTGGTTATTCAGCATGGATGGATGGATGATATCCATATAAAACAATAAATTGACACAAGTTATTCATTCTTTGGCTAAAAAGTTAAAAAGAATTTTATAATGTGACAAGAAATTTAAATATGTTTCTCTTGGAATACAGGCAACATTGTGCAAAGTGTCAGGGTAAATGTTTAGAATGTTTTGGTTCTTTTTGTGTACAATTTGTATAGCTTCTTTACATGTTTATGATTTACTACATTCGTAAACACTTTGTAATGTCTCTTGTTTTAAACATTTTTCAGATGCTGTACGTATTTTATTTTTTTATGGGGTTTTTTTCAAGCCCAGTTCGCAGAGTTTGTTGATTTCTTTCACAGGTTTCAAAAGATTTAATGATATGAAGTGATTACTTCCTAGCAGTGTTTTATAAAGGCAGAAAGAGAGAACTGATAATCTAAGGAGTGCAACCATTTTTATGTCTCATTTGATTGATTTAAAACAGCTAAATTTAAAAGTATTTGCTTATATCTCTAGAAAAATATTGTAACTACTTTACTGTGCATGATTTGGCTGTGGAAATGTCTAGAATCGGTGAAAAATTTCTCTAAATATTTCAAAAAGTTATATTTTTAGTTAGTTGTAGTAGTAATGCTGCATCAATTAAATCTCAGATTGGTACTTTCCGATTAATGTTCACTTATGTTGATTAAAGAATCTCATGATTTATATTTTTTCAGTACTTCCCAGATAACTTGCTTGTTTTTGTTTTGATGAAATGGATAAGAAATGAAATGTAAACAATTATGAAAGTATTATAGTAGAAATGCAAATATTGATTTGATATAAATATAATTGAAATTGCTGTGTGACTATTTAATATTCAAGATTTTTGGCAATTGTGGCAGCATATGATTTCTTTTTGTAGGGGGAGACAAATGGCATAACCATTTCCTTTTTATACTCTTGACGATATCCGTGTCAGTCCACTATGAGACTGTTAATAGTAGTGGTCCTGTCTTCTTTTTGAAATAGTATTTTGTATTAAAGTTCTGAGAGGCGTAAGCGAACACTTTTTTGTTTGAGAGAAAATGTGTGAGAGATTGATTACATTAGCACCCTTGTTCCACAATTGTCATCATTTTCACACACTGCTATAGGTGTAAATTTCTGACTCTCGTTTCTCTTTGGTCATCCTTTTGATTTCAAGTGTTTCATTGAGTGAACCGATTGTTTTTAGATTATTTCTTCATTCCTTGCCTCATCCGTCTTTCAGGGCCTTGATTGTCAGTTGCCTGATTTTTGTTTCACCCGCCAACATAAAAGGTCATCTTTAAAAAACCAATGGGCTGGATTGTCTCGTATCTTTGGTTCATCACTGCTTCAAATACCAAAGCGCTTCACTTAGGATCATAAGTAACTGATGCCTTTATTTTAAATGTTTTTTGGGTGTTCTTTGGGCTGCCCCTCATCTTTGGTTTTTTGGGGGTTTTTTACACTTTTCTTCCAAACAGTGCTATCCTTTTTCTCTATTACCAGTTGTAGTATTAACAATGGCTGTCGTCAGGAAATTTTACAAGATCAAATATTAAATTGAGCCTTTCCCCCTCTCAAAACTCCTCTTCGTTTCACGGTGCCCTGCGCTAATGGTCCAGATGAATCCCTCCCCCCTCTCATAGGCCTTGACAATATTAAGTAGATATGACAATGATTTTGGAAAACAAAATATTCATAAAGCACTTGTATAGTAAGACGAATGATGATTAACAAGTGTCGCAATATTTTCATTTTTATTATACATGGTGATTTCAAAAGTCCGTTATTTGGTATTCTTGATCATTGATAGTGACTGTTTGGAAATTTACGGTTGTGAATGGGTGATAATTATTTTTTTGAGTAACCATGAATACAAGCAAGTGAAATTTAGTCTACAGAAGTTGAATATGATATAATAAACCATTTATGACTATAATCATTTTGTCATATTTATATAAGTCAATTGTCAACAAAAAAAAGGTAATTAGAGTGTTTATGAATCGCACTATGATTGCTGATGATGTAATTATTAATACTAACTTCAGATCATCACATTAACTTTAATACAATAAACTCCTTGATATGTTATTGTTGCCAACAAGTTGCAGTGTATTAACTTATTTGAATATTGGAAATGTAAACATCGCTATTTTATAATCATGACATAAAAAGATGAGATTGTTACAGGTTAGTGTCAGTACTGTTCAGATTAGGACTTTACATTGCTTTCATTATATTGTTTATGGGGATCAATTTCTCTACTGCATTCACTGTCATTTTCTTTATTAGTTGTTTGCAGCTGCACATTGAAAATCATGATTAGACTGCGCTATCTGTGGCTGAGGAGATCACCATACAGCAACGAAGGGTGTTATATTGAAAACTTTATTAGTATTATTACTATCACTTTTTAGGACAGTTTTAAAGGATTTTGGCCATTTACAATTGTGATGGTTTTGGTTTAGTTGGATCCATCGTCTTTTTTCTTAATAGTTTATTACAGCCCTGTTCCATAAGTCTTATCACAGGTGGACTTGGAATTTAAACAGGAGATGCTGCCTTTGGTACCCTACAGGATCAATGGGTGCCCAACTAATAACTTAAAATTAGTAATACAATATTATGCACAGAATTTTGGTCTTGAAGGCCTTTGTGTGAAACTGAAACCATTTAAAACAATGATCCATCTCAGACCAGGACTTGCATTTAAATGGTTCCAAAATTTAAAAAGTTTCTCTCCCAATCTTGGAGCATGTAATTTGGTAAAGAATAAGTCCTTGCCATAAGTCAGAGGTTTGTAAACTTCAGTTTTAATGCAATGCCTGAACTGAATGATAACAATCAAATTTGTTCGTTTTTTAAATTGTATGTTCAACCACAGTGTCATCAGTGAGTGAGGAGTGATATATTTACAAGTTCAACCTGTCTCAGCTGTGAGGGAACAGTGATGTAGAGAGAAGGCAATGCATATATTCCTTTTCTTTGTAGAGCTTGTTCCAAGAGGTTTCTTTTTAATAAACAAGTCATGCCATTGCCCTTGAGTATTATGATCTAATTTTAACTACATTGGGTTTTTTTGTGTATTCTATCGTAATATATATACTATACTTATCAGGCCTCTCAAAAGTTTATGTAATCACATGTAATTCGCTTTGGGTTATTGTATTGTCTTCAACTGTGGGCATTTTAAGCATCTTTTATTGACTTGATACTTTTACGTTTGCTTAAAGTGTGATTGTATAAATGTTGTATTTACTATCATGATATAAACTTTTATGCCATTTTTAAAACGCTATATTTTTGCAAGCAACATAGCAAATAAATTTCACATGTATTTATAATTTTTTGTCTTTCATGGTTTAATACTTATTTTTGTTGTAGAACTTGCTGCTTCATGAAAATGAAAAGGGCATTGTGAAGTATCAGTTATGAAATACACTTGAAAACAGTTAATCTGAAAAATTTATTATAGTCAACTACTCATTTCGACTCAATGCAGTTTTTGGTCATTATTGTTATTGGACACAAGTAGAAATTTATAACGTCAAACGTCAACAGAATATTTATTAACAATGAAAGGTCAAATCGGGCCAGGAAGTCAGTTTTCTTGAACTTCAAGTGAGGTAACAATGATTATTGACATAAGGCAGAGGATGTAAAGGGGTTTATTTCAGCCCATGCCTTTTTCTCAGCAATCGCCCCGACACGATAAAATGTGTGTAGAGAAGGGACTTGGTGTCACCAGATATTTAATCCTTACGAAGATCTAGATCTCTTTACTACAACTCTCCTCCATCAAGACTGACTGTTCCAGCTTGGTGGCCACAATCAAATGAAATTGTTGAAGCATAAGCCTGACAAGATTCCATGGTAGGAATTAGAGAGTGTACATGTGTGTCTTGTCCAAAACCCTCAGGTGATTATTTGAAGGAGTCACGACCAATGCTAATAATATCAAACAAATTGATATGTAAATGTAAGCGTAAGCGGCAGCAATTGGAATATCCATAGTATGGTTTTCTAACTGCTACGAATGTAATGGTCATCATATCAGATGTTTACAAAATCACCACTTAACTTATTAAATGTTATTAAATAAACTTTGTAGATTTCACTAAGTAACCATGATTCATCATCCACTATGAATATTTGATGTTGGCCAAGGGGTTAGGACAGCAGACTCATGGCGAAGATCATGGGTTCAAATCCTGTCCCAGTCACCTGCACCTCATTGTTTTTCTTGGGCAAGAAACTTAAGTGCCTCATTCACCCAGGAGTAGCTGGAGAAGTAGTCTGGAATAGACCAGCGTCCTGTAGAGAAGGGTCACATAATGTCACTGTCCGCTTCATGGCATGGAAACCGGGATAAGCTCCGGCTCTATGATGAGCCTCAATGCTCTTAAGGACTGACTTATAACTTGTATACATAAATAAAAGAAAGTAAAATGAGAATGAAAGTCAGGAACCATGACAAAGGTTTATTTCAGGCATTTAAAAATCAATTGGTTTTGCTACAATATTTATGATGCATAAACAACCAGATTTTAAAACCTGACAGTTTTAAGGCTTCTATGCAATTTTTTTTTCTTTTCTGTTTTAAATTTAAATAACCAATAATTATGAAGCATACTGAAGAAAAAGATGAATGTTTATACTTTAAATAAAAAAGGAAATAAATTCATTTGTGCGAGTCGTGGATATCTTCTTTTTTTTCATACAATGAAGCAAACATTATAATTATAAGCAAATAGAATTCATGTTGCCTAGCAATGTATGATCATCCACAGATTAAGTCGCAAACCATGTAAATCAGAAATTAGGTCATTTCAAATTGGCTGGGGGAACCCTCTACACCTCTTTCATCAGAGATAAAGAGTAGCCACCATTTAGCCATTATAAATTGCTGACATTGACATGTTGCACCATGTTATCATTATCACACCATCCAAAGTCCCTGGGGTTTGCATTGAGATTAAGACCCTTGCGAAATGTGTGGATCTGTCATTAAAACTTTGTAAAATGTTTATGGTTTTGTCTTTTCCAGGAGCCTAGCTTAAATTCAAGCTACGGAATTATAATGGTGACTTTATATATATATAAGTTATCATTATTACATAAGCCTAAAATGATGCTTGGATATGGCAATTTGGATTCTATGACTATGTAACCAGTATTGTCAATATTTGTATTCATCGGTTTGTTGGGTGCACAAATTTGCCTCGTAATATCGAATCTGACACGGATTTCAGCATAAAGGAAAAGGATGAACGACACATTTTAGTTGATGACTAACGAGCATAAAGTAAATCTTTGGAATGTATTGTCCGACTTAACATGCTTTGTGAATGAAATAAAATTAATTGAGTTACAAACCTGCCACTCCCTATCCTTAAAGTCGTGAAATAAGCAAATGTAATGCCTGACCATTTTCAAAACTCATAAGACTTTTAGTGAGTGTGTATTCATAGAAGCTTGAATTTGAAGCAATTCTGTAAACAAAGTTTGATTTCAAAAGATATAACTTCATATCTCTCTCTAAAAAAAAAATGATGTTCGGCATAATATCATTAAGTTTCAGAAAAATCAGAATATTTAAATTTCAGCAGGATTAATGGCAGATCTCTGTTTCTACATAAATCAATATTGTATCTTAAATCATGTAATTTCTGACATGCAAGGTTTGCAACTTTCCCTGTTGGTATTTTAACATTAAAATTCAGCAGCTTCATACGTCTGGCATTAGCTGGAAAAGAACGCATAACTCAACAGCTCAGGATCAAAAACAACAACACGACACATAATATATTTAAAAAATTGTATTTCCTATTTAAATACCACACCATTAATTATAATATTCAGTGTTCTAAAAGAAAAAAAAGAAAAGAATGTCACAATATTTAACAAATAATGCTACTTGCCTTTACCTCTGATAAAAGCTTATATTTCATTATATCAAAAACTGCAACGTATTATATTTAAATTAAATGAGAAAGCTCTGATTGAAGTTATAGACATAATAATATGCAAGGGAGTAGTTGGAAAGCTGCTATACAATAATACAACTGCATCAATTAAAAAAACAAACCCAAAACTTCGTCAAAAGTGGTTGCACTTTCAATCCATTAAACTGGTTAATAAAAATTCTAAAATCATGAGACAAGAACAAATTATGACAGCAGGTATCATTTTAAAACCAATCAGTTAAAATAGCAGATCTATTTGTAACATTTACATATTTGTCTTGAGCTACAACATGAATAGGATGATGAATAATTAAAACACTTTGTTTTAATGGAAAGTAAAAAAGTACAACTATCCACGTTTTAATAAGAAAATGGATGTTTGGAAGAAAGGCACTTCCGATTATAATTTGTTCAAAAAGAAGAGAGAAAAATTAAAACATTGGAGCTTAAGATTTATTTCGGTTTGATAGAATAAGACAAACAAACAATGCCCAATATATAGCATTACTTTTTAGGTCAACAAATTGTCCTCAATATAGTAGTTCTTGACTGTCCATTTTTAGATAGGTACCCTAAATAGACAAAATATTTAATTCCACAAAGGTGCTGACTATGAATATTTTTCTAGTCTTTTTAAAGTAACAATGGATTCCAATAATATTTGTCTAAATCTTAATCTCAGTGCCATTTCTGCCAGTTATAGATTTATTTTAGCTATACTATTATATGACTGGACTATACTAATAATGTTGGCTAACAAAAGCCAGAGGCTGTGGGCAGCAACAACAAAAAAGAGAAAAGAAATTGTTTCCTTGTAAAGGTGGCCATGAGAAATGATTTATCAACCAGTCAATATTCAATGCCCCTTCCTACTTCTATGATCCTGGGGCCTCATTTCATCTTCACTGGTGCCTTCTATCCCAGTCAAATTTGGATGTACTTGTCAAACAATTAACCGCATGTACACCAAAATTGATTTTCGATTCAACTGGTTGTCACTTTTTCTTTCTCTCTTTTCCTTTTTTATTCTCCTTTTATTTTTTTTGCCAGAGGAGGAGTATTAATAAGATGACTTTACAATTTAAAGAATTTTTATAAATGAAAAGTAATATCTGACCTCAGTGAGAATTATTTCTTTTTCAAACATTAGACATATGCTTTTCCAGACTTCTAAGGTCTAAATAAATTCTAGTCGACTTTGCCTTTTTTTCCTTTTAAAACTGCACAAAATGCAAAGAAAGATGATAAAAAACCTGGATCCCTTTCATGAACATATTCAAATTAATGAAATTATTCATCACTTCTCATCTGCATCTTTTTTATCAAGACTAATTTTTTTTTTTAATTTTAAAAAGTGAATAGATTTTGAAAAAGAAAAAAAAAGAAAGAAAAATGAAATTCAGCTTTTCAAAGTCATATTAAGAGGCAGAGGTGGAAAGAGGTGGCCTGACGCAGGATAAAATAATAATTCATTTCCCTTTCACATCTACTTCACAATTAACATTAAAAAATTCATCATTACAAAATGCAGCTTTCAAAAGAATTGTTTACTTTAAAGCTGCCATATTTGAATTGCATATTTGGTATCAGTGAAGCTTATTTTTCTTTCTTCCTTTCCTACTATTTCATTTAAAGATTGTTTACAGTACAGCATTATTGATCAAACTGCTTGTCTTTGTCTGTTACTTTTCCTTTCAACCAAAGACAGCCTTGCAAGTACTTACTTCCATGCTAGTTTAGTATAATTTGCTTTCATCGACACTAATCATAATGAAATAATACAATATGACAGTTTTAAAAAGAGAAAACATAAAAATCTAAACATTTTTGAAAGCACTTAAAAAAAAAAAATAAGGTAAACTGTTGGCTAAAAGACAATCACTAGAATAATAAATTTAAAACAAGTATAAAATCAAAATGAAAGAAACTGTTTTTTGAAATAATTTCCATTGCAATTGGATAAAACAACTATGTGAATGGTTAAAGATGATAATCAAGTGTCAAGTCTTCCGATTGTGTTTTCCTGCGGGCCAATCTTCATAAAAAGTATACTAATGGCTTCCAAAATTCCCATACTCAATAAATGACCACACCCTCAATGAATGAGACTTTTATACCCTTTGGTCGATACTGTCAATGGCTTGATTTTGTTGCATAACACATCTTATATATTCAAGCAAGGGACTGACAATAATAAGAAAGAACTAACTATATTCATCTATGGGCCAAACAAAACTCATACAAAACTCACTCATTTACAGCTCCAGACAAATAAAATGACACAATTGAAAACAAAAGACATACTCAAGATATTATTTAAAAATAATGAGTTTTTTTTTTTTACAAGGGGGAAATGATCTGCAATAAAAGGGAATTGACCATAACCAGATCTGGAATTTCCCCAAAACAACCAATCAATCAGCAGTGTTAATTAGTCAAACAAAATAAAATATATTTCTCACTACCCCCCCCCCCCCCCCCATCCAATCAAACAAAAAACAAAACATGAAAACAAAAACCAACAAAAACTCTTTATATCATGGCAACTGTAGGTGAGTAAGGTGGTAGACCTGCAGCAGGCCATAATATCCTTTTTAAAAGAACAAATAGAAAACATAAAACAAACAAAAAATCCTAACCACTATTTTTCTCATTTTTCTGAAGCACTATTGGAAGGCAAACGGAAATCACAGTTTCAATTTTCCTACATGTGATATGAAAAATATTCTGCACAAAAATGACAAATGTGGCACTGAGAAAAATAAAAGTTGGCGAGAAAGAATTTAGAATAATAGATGTATCAAGATGGTATACGCACATGAAATTTTTCATCCGGAATATACTTTAAAAACCACAAATAATACATAGGTACTTAAGTTTGCATGTATCAGTGGTTCTTTAAAGTTTTCATACAGAAAAACACCCCAAAAAATCCCAAACACCCGTAGCACAGCCGTTTGGAGATCACACCAAAAAGAAGTTTTTGGGGGTTTTTTAATGACCAAGATCCTACCTACAATATACTTTTCACATTTTAACCACAAATTAAAGCAGAAATGAATGAATTGGGTGACATTATTTTTGCCATGGTTTTCTATCCACACCCCTACTATTAGGCAAATGTTGCCATTTACATTCTCCTCCAAACGTACACCCAGTTGTCCTCCAAAAGTAGCATTCATCTCCATTGACAGGTCCACTCTGTTTTGGTGTATTTCGGACCCTGAAACGGTACACACAAGCAAGAAAACATGACATGAGTAGTTCAATTGTGAGAGGTGTAAATTTCTTTTACAAATCAAGAGAAAACGAGTTGGCAGTCACAATTGGGAATTCTTTTATAAAGTCAACTTAGCCCTGCCCCATGCATCATTTTCTGTTATGTTATGTTTTTACCTTTTTGAGTAACAGTTTGGAAACTATATCTATTGAAAAATAAATGTTGCCCCTTATTTTCAAAACAATGACATAATTTTATAATCAATATTTACAAAGGCCTGATGGCACACACACCCCTTGTTAAAAATAATGGATCAAAGATACATACTTACATACATACATATATTATATATCATATAAGTATTATATATATTACATATATGT
>JARDUL010129152.1:0-10882 GCA_030265205.1 Dirona pellucida
ATCATCATCATCATCAACATCATCATCATCATCATCATCATCATCATCATCATCATCATCATCATCATCATCATTATTCAATATAAGGGAAAACACCAAAAAACAAATTATCTCTCTCAAAAGTTCCAGAAGCAAAGTTTTTCTGACATGAGCACCAGCTCTGGTCACAACGAGACTCCGTTGGAACACCCCCCTTCCCCGACAGAACTCTTCAACATCATCTCCCTCCAGTCCTCGACTCACCCTGGCTGTGTGCTTGAACTGGACGCCATCAGCGATGCCTTGCAGGTATTTACTACACAGGAAGTTAGCCACATTTAGAGATACTTTTCAGTCACTAAATCCAAACATCACTTGTTTTACCCACAGAAATTTACTTTCTTTTTTGTCCACATCAATATAATATGTTTTTCATTTTTTCACAGAATAGTGTGTTTGAATAAGCCTCCAAGAATGTTTGGAGAAAAAATTGCATAATCCAACTATTAGACACAGAAATCATTGTTTGAATAATAAAGTTATTTGACCTGCTTACAATGGTGGAAATCACTTAGGTTGAAAAATAAAGTGACTTGTCCTATTGATGTTTAGATGCATTATTTGACCTGTCTGTAAGAGGTATGATAGAACTTTTGCAGAATGAGCACAAAATAAAGCAAACAAACAAACAAACCAACTCCTAACCACCAGCTTGTAAAATACAATTGAAAACTATGAATTGTGATAACTTTCTAGCACAAGATGAGGAAAAGAAATACCAGCCAGTGATGTTTTTTATTTACCCCTTTCAGGACTGGCAGAACATCCAACTGATCCACGTGTTCCAAGACCAGTTGATATCCGGTGAGGTGGGGGCCAGGGGAAGAGAGGCCGTGGTGGACCTGAGTGGTCAGCACACCTTTGACCAAGACTTTTACCTGGTGGTCGTTGAAAAGCAAGAGTCCGACAATGGAAGTTTTTCCGTCCTCCACATGTGGAGGTTGACCATTCAGTCCAGGCCCAGTGCGGACAAGAATAATGTCTTTGGTCAGTATTGCTATGGTCAGGCAGGATTGTGGATTGGTCAGATTTTTGTCTGATTTCAGATTTCATTATTTTCAATAGACCAATTGATTGAGTTTCTGTCTGTTTCGTTTCCGGGACCCTAATGTTAAACTGCCATCTGCATGGGCTCAATCGTCCAAACCAGAGAAAATCTGAAAGAGTTACATCCCTGTCTCTGTTACTTTATGATTTTGATTTACCTTTTCTCTGTTGCCAGATTTATTTTTGGTTTGCCACGTACCTTGTATGTATGATAAAAGGAGGGGTGGAGGGAGGCTGGGATTGGAGTAGCTAATGATGATGTTGTGTAGATTGTAGGATATAGATGGAGGTATTGTTTGAGCATGTCACGGTTGTTATTGTCTGTTATTATTGTTTACCCTCCAGGTGCCTTTGACTACGACCAGTATGAGAATCCAGTGGACAGTTTTAACGATGAGCTGAGTCCCAACGGGATGGATTTCAACTCATCCAATCACAAGGCCCAACGCAATGGGGCCAAAATCCAAGTGATGACCATGTCTGTGACCACCTCCAAGGTGAGAAATCTGAATGTCTGTTTGCTTTTGATAGGCTTTCGTGCTTAAAACAAAACCTATCTGTCTATCTGTGAGGTAAAAGTAAAAGGCTATCACTTTCTCGATGTCTATGTCTCTCTAACGGTTAACCTTTCACTGTTTATTATTGTATTGTCTATCACCTTCTGCGATTTATCCTTGGGACTGACACTGCCGTCTTAATATTTACTGGCACTGTGTCAAGATTATTGTGTCAGTATGTCACTCAGCTTCTTCAAGAAGCAAACCAACTTCAGTACCAAGTTTGACTCATGGAAAGTCCCAAAGGAAACTGAGAAATTTCGACTTGACATTTTGAAGACCTTACCCCAATATGCCAACACTTCCATTCTGTCTAGTCTTAACAAATCAAAATTAATGAGATGGTGTATAATGACAATCACCGCCATAGTCTAATTCAACCTTTACAATCGTTTTCCTCAGATTTGCTGCCAGTCTCTGTCCTTACCCAGTGATGTCCAGCTCATCTCGGCCAGCGTTGCTGCTGGACACCTGAGTTCAGCCTCCATCTACCCAGCATGCTTTGCTCCATACCTCCTGACGACAGCGTGCTCTGATGGCGAGGTTCGATTCTGGCGGTGTGACATGTCCAAGATGGACGCTGATACAACGGAGACGAGTCTGTGTAGCGTGACCAGCTACGAGTTTTCCATGGAGGAAGGGAACGTCACTCGGACCCATCCAGAGGTAAGGCTGGAATTGAATACGTCAGTTGGTCATTTAATCAATTGTCGTTTGGCATGGAATGTTGGTGCTTTTTTGAAGGACAATAACAACACTAGCTTTAATTTATTTTTCAGCACTTGGAAGAGGACAAGATAAGCGTTTACATTTGACCATAACACCATTTGCCTAGATTTCAATTTCCGATTCATTTTTACTGGTTGCAAGATGTAGTATGTCATATAAAGTAGAAAGAGAAGCTACCAAACTAAGAATAGAAAGGAGTCCAAGTGTCTGTCACTTAATGTCTGACCTATTTCCTGTCCAGGTTAAATGTTATCAAGAGGAGAAGACGGTGGATTACAAATACGACTGGAAGGAGTGGGAACGTCCGAGTGCCACCCAGGACAGGACCAGCGCCATTTCTATCCCTGGTCAGTATTCACACGGCCAATGGTCAATGGTTTGGGGTTTGTGTGTTATTTGATTTAACTGCCTGTAAACCTTGAGAAAATTTCATAATGTGCTGATTTGGACTAAATTAAAAGCGTAAAGAGCTATATTCCAAACATTTAATATAGGTATATTTATTTGTTTGTTCAGTTTTTACAGAACTTGCACGTCAGTTCGCTTATAGCCCTTGACCAATGAGGATATGGTCTAGTCGTTTCTGAAATGATTCCATCGCTTTATAATGAATTCTATCTCCATCCCACAGGTCAACCAATCGCTGTCAGCTGTGGCTACAGTGGTCGAATCGCTGTGGCCTACAGGTCTAGCCCAGTCAGGACACTGCCTGAAAACCCTGAGGACAAATTCGTCAACCTTCGGGTCGTCATTCTTGAATGTGAATCCACTGGTGAGAGTTCAGGTTACTTTTTTTTGGGTTGAAATGAACACCTGGCCCCTTGTATTGAATATATTAATGTTGATTTTAGTTTCTTGTTATTCAAAACTCAATTTCTAAAACTCTTTCTAAGTTGAATGTGTATGAACTGTTTATGAAGAACATGAGAATATGGCTATTGTTAGAAACAGGCAACACATATTTTTTCTAATTTAACCTGCTATACAATAGTGGACATCACTTGCATTTAAAATCCCAAAGATGACTATTTTCCTGAAATATGGCGACGAAATGCCAATAAAATAGACATTTACCGATGTAAAGAACATCAATGTAAGCAAAATTTCATAAATTATGGTTCTTCCTGAATAGTATAATGTCAAACTGTGGGAAACAATAATCTAAATAACTTGCCATATTTCTCTGCAAATAAGTTTTAAAACAACCCCAAAACAACCCAACTACAATAAGGCTTCTTTAAGTTTAATTTATAATGATGGATTGAATGATAATTAGAAGAGATGGATAAATAGTGCATGTATAGACAACAGATTTTGGATAGTGATGAGATTGTAACCATCTTCCCTGTTCTATTCCATTTCTGTTTATTTATAGGTGGGTCAGAGTGGGTCCATGAAGACACCATTGAGTTGAACAACATCAAAATCCCCGACCCCAAGAATGAGATTGACATGTTCATGTTAGAAGGAACGGAACTGTCAACACCTACAGGTAGGGTTGGGGTTGGGGTTAATGTTAAGCTAAATATACATTGGTGCTGGAGGTT
This sequence comes from Dirona pellucida, assembly GCA_030265205.1. Classification (NCBI taxonomy): domain Eukaryota; kingdom Metazoa; phylum Mollusca; class Gastropoda; order Nudibranchia; family Dironidae; genus Dirona; species Dirona pellucida. The sequence goes on from JARDUL010129152.1 coordinate 3,920, forward strand.
ATCTCTGACTGGTCTTTCTTGTGTGTGTGTGTGTGTGTGTGTGTGTGTGTGTGTGTGTTGTTTAGTGCTGGGACGTACCCCTTTCAATAATTTGTTTACCAACTTTGTAATATGATTAGGTATTTGACTATTGTATATAAATTTCCACCAATGGTAGTTCTGGTTGGTATGTTACCTTCGTACAATTGATGTTCTTTTCTGGAAACATAAAAGAGCTCTAATATGTGCCCATGTCCAGTACCGGGGGAGGATGTCCTGTTTTGTAGTGTTTCTTTTTTTTTTTTTTAAATATTGAAAAAATTTCACTGTCATTATTGCTCGTTCCTCCTCAGAAACAGAAGATTACTCAGGTTCGCCAGCAGCCCAAGTGGCGGCCGCCTTCATGACCCGAACCCGATCGGTGCCCAGTCTGAGCACCATCCAGTCGGTCAAGAAGTCGATAGCGGAGAAAGGAAACAGGAAGGGCCTGCTACAACAGAAATGTTTGGTCCAACTGGATTGGGTCTCCCAGGAAGAGGGTTCTCATCTTCTCACAGTGGCTGTCGGATCAAAGGTTCTCATCTACGGACAGGTATGTAAAGGTCAAGGTAATCCATGTCTCAGTCTTGATGACTGTCCCGTGGAAATCTGCAAATTTCTTGTCAGTGTAGGATTTTTCTTAGTATAAAAAGTAAGACGTTCAGTGAAGATATTTTTCCTTTTCATAATTTGTGAGGATTCTTCTTTTTGATTTTTGTCATAATCATTACTGATATTAATGTAATCTGAAACAAGTACCTGTCAGCTGTGATGAGTGGCTGGCGTTCACATCAAAGTTTGAGAATAAAGCTGAGGCTACAAGATTTGTCAACCTTGTCAGTGAAAATCTATGTAACCTTCTAGCGCCTGTTCACCAGATCTCAACTTGTGGCTAGTGGTATCATCATATCATCAGATACTGTTTTAGGGTGGAAGTAAGTGAATCAATGATAAAACTGAACTGTTTGTCCAATCATCATCCATGCAGGTATCCAATGAGATTGTGAGATCGTTGAATGCCCTCAACAAACGTGACAAGGAGTCCAAGGAAGACAAACGGTCGGCCTTCGCCAGCAGCAAACGTTTGACCATGAACAAGTCTATGGTGGTTGAGGAGTACCAGGAGGAGATCAAGTGGATGCGACTCAAGGGGATTGAACTCACCACAGCCGATGGCTTGCCTCCCCTTCCCATGCACCTCAACTGGGTGAGGGCTGGCATTCTGGTGGTCGGCATGGACAATGAAATACAGGTAGGCACAGACTTTCAGGTGCAAACGCTGTAACACCTTTTCATTTGTTACGTCTCACTGGATGGCAATGTCCGAGTCAGAATATGTTAACAGGTGTTTACTTCTGGGAAACTTGCAGGGGCCATCACTTGTGGTTATAAGAACTTATGGAATTTTGCAACAGTTTTTTAACTATGATAATTTTTAGACTCGAGTGAATGAATTCAAACATTCCAATTGATGATGATTTTACATGTTCATTAAAAAAAATATTTTCTGTTGAATTTGAATTGAAAAAACCCCCCAAAAAACAAACAAAACTATCAAGAAGCATCTGGAAGAGAGTAAATAAGTTACAGAATCTCTAAAAACTGCAAAAGGTGAAAGATTTATTAATAATTCAATTAATAATTCCCTTTATTCATCCCAGGGGGAAATTTGTCTTTAGGGTCTATTCCGAGGGTAGACCGTAATAACCCAGGCGTCAGCCGCAGAGCAGCGCCGCAATGTGGGATCGAGGTCTTGAGAAAAATATCAGTGCTTCCACCAGGGTTTGAACTCGTGACCTCTCGAACCAAAGGCGAGTGACTTAGCTACTGCGCCACCAGCTCCCACCACGTCCACCATTTAATATTTTCACAGAAATGTATTCTGACTAATCTTTGACTGGTCGTGTATCTGTCCCATATCAGGTGTTCACACAATGGCGGTCTGGCCTGGAAGATGTGGATTGTGAGGTTGTCGAAGATGAAGCCACTATGGACAAGAGGACGCTGACAGAGGCCAACCTGGTCTCAGCTGCCTCCAACCTCAATCTCTGTAACAACTTCAAGTCAAAACCAAACTTTAAATCCTCTCTGTCCATGACGAACATCCGGCATTCCCTCTCGACACCGGGAATGGGAGGTGGCGCCAAACGAGACTCTACCATGAAACGGTCCACACAGAATCTGGGTCGCAGTGAGAGCCTGTCCAGTCTGCCCATGCTCTACGACAGTGGATTGTTTGAGGCCGCTAGATTTGCCAACCCGGTGTTACCGCAGTACCATCCCAAACTACTCATGGAGCTGCTCAATTTTGGCAAGACCCGCCGAGTCAAAGCCATCCTTGCCCACCTGGTCCGTTGCATCAGCGGCGGTGAGAGTCACCAGGCCGTGTACGTGGAGGAACAGGCAGACAATAGCCACCTCAGCCCCATGTCTAGACAGCGGAGTTTGTCCACCAATCGCAGCGAAGACATGAGGATGGACGTCGGGTCGGTCAATGCCTTGGAGATCAAATCCATCCCTCCCCTCCCCCTCTACGCCCTCATCACTGCCGACAAGGATGTCACCCCGTTCCATTCACAGATCACCTCCAAAACGGCTCAGACAAACAACCAACCAAAGAACGACTACACCGACCTGCTGGAAATCAATTTGTTGAGGAGTGACACGGACGATCTGGACGCACAACTCCAGCTGTCGTCATCGCCCGATGGTAGTGGCAGCCCCCATCGAGGTCGACTGCATTCGGGTGGGTCCAAGGTACCCATTGACCCGTACACGTTCTCCATGACCCAAGCCAACGTGTTGAGGGAGTACCTCTTCAAACTCAACCTGCCAGGTCTGTCTGGTAATGACCAGTTCTATCTGGCTGCGTTGGCCGAGGTTGTGGCGTCCTCCCATGACTTGGCTGACTCTGGTGCTGGTGAGTTTTATATTTTAGAATTTGAATTTAGTAAAAATATGATCAATGGGATAGGACAACAAAAATGTATTTTGATCGGTTTGATTTGCTCTGACGACCACTGTGCATGGCTGAACATAGAGTTGGAAATATGGACAAGCAGGGGATTAGGGCATACCATGTTAATTTTTTCTTTGTGATAATACATGTATATGATATTGTCACGGGTTGAATACACCACTCACTAATATTATTTCAATGTTTTGTCTTTCAGAATCAAGCACTAAAGAACAGGGTAAGCTGGTGTGTTGTGTAGACATGTGTATGTGTGGGTGTGTGTGTACGTTAGCGAGTGAGAGAAAGAGAGAGTTTGTGTGTGTGTATAGATATGTGTGTATGTCTAGATGACCTGCCAACAAAAGTGAACTAATCTGAAATAAGATGAAGGTATTCACACAATTTCAATTACCAGATTTTGTAATTAAAATCAATTTTATGGCACAGAATTTTTCTCTCTAAGTCATAGTTTATGTTAGGTTTTTTTTTGGTCAATTGTGAGTATTTAATTTACTGAGAGTTCCTTTGTTTTCAAAGGAAATTTCTTAACTTTTATTTTGATATTCTAGTGTTGGCAAGCCTTTATAAATGAATCATATTGACTATAGACCAAAACACGCCAGATTTAGAATACCATGTGACTGATTGACTTATTGCCGTATTCCAGGTAGCATTGATGACTGTGGCCTGAGATACCTGCTGGCCATGAAACAGTACCAGTGTCTGGTGAAGACTTTGCCACCGGTACAGAGATTGCCGCTGCTGAAGGAAGGAATCAAAACGTTCTACTTGGTCTGGGCATTTCACTCAGAATCTACACAGGTCAGTGGGGATGGATCAAAGATGTTAATGGTTTTTCTGTGGAAAAAATATGGATTACAATGATTTTGATGATTATAATTTTAGTTCATCATAATGATCACTACCACTTTCATATATGGAGTGCTCATGTCGACATAATGCTAAGGAGCAATAAACTCATGAGCCATCTTGGCACCAGCATTTTCAGCTTTATCATTCAGATCATCTGCCTTTGTCAGTAGCGAGTCGACATCTAGCTGCAAATTTTAATGCCTTTTTAGTTGGTATCTGTTCGAGTGTGCAGGTGCCTTGTGCCTTCACTGTTCTAGTCTGGACATGGAGCTGTCCTTACACTACTATGATTTGTTGAGGTATTCTGATGACTAACTGGCCTAATGTCCATTTGTCCACTTTGCAGGAACTTCTGTCCAACATCCCATGTGTGAAGAGTGAGGAGCCATTCTGGGATGAGCTCCGTCTTTACGGGGTGGGTTGGTGGCTGACCAACATGACTGTCCTCAAGACCCTGATCATCAGGGTGGCCAACGTGGCCTTCAAGAAGGAGAGGAAGCCAATGGATGCAGCTATTTACTATCTGGCCATGAAAAAGAAAACTATCGTCAAGGGACTCTTCAAGTAAGATACTATTTTGATGATGGTGATGGTGATGGTGGTTGTTGTTGGTGGTATTGTTGTTGTTGTTTTTGATGGAACACTAGTGTTGAAAATGAGGCATTAGATAAATATTGAGTTGGATATAATATAAATCTCTGTTATATGGTGTTGATGAAATGCTCGTGTGACAAAATCTTTTCCGTCTTTCTCTAATCTTCTACAAATGGTTTGTTCACACCCAGGACTGTCCAGAACACCAAGATGGAGCATTTCTTTGCCAGCGACTTCAATGACGAGAAGAACAAACACATAGCAATGAAGAACGCCTTCCACCTGTTGGGGAAGGGACTGTACGCACATGCCGCTGCCTTCTTCTTGCTGGCCGGGCAGGTGGAGAATGCTGTCAGTGTGAGTATCAGCTAGGAAGTGGCACTAGAGTGGTCTATTTGAGACTCAAAGGTCTGGAGTTCAAACCCTGGCGCTCCTACAAGTCCTAGAATAAATGGACTGTAATTAGGAAGGGCTGCCTTAGGCTTGAAACATGGTGATGAAAAGGAAATTAAACCAAAAGTTTGAATAAAAGTGTCGTCCATTAAGATGAATAAAGTTGTCAAAGTATAAAGATTTAATTAAATAACCTTTCATTGTCTTTTCACTCTTTGACCTGTCCACCTTGTCCTGTTTTGTCCAGATAATCCTGGACAAGATGAATGATCTCCAGTTGGCCATCGTAGTCTGCCGTCTCTACGACGACCAGACCAAGTTGCCAGACTCTATCAGGAAGTTGTTCTACACCAAAGTCCTCGGATTGGACGCTGAGGGGTTGAACTATGACCCGAAGGCTGCCAGCCCGGACCCCTTCGTCCGGTCCATGGCATTGTGGCAACTTCAGGACTATGAGTCATCACTACACACTCTGTTGGAGGTGAGGGTTAGGGGTTTAGGTTAGGGGTTATGCTGTAGGTGCCATGGTATTGTGGCAACTCCAGGACAATGAATCATTGCTACGCACTCTGCTGGAGGTGATGGTAAGAGGTGCGGATTACCTATACCAAAAGGTACCAAATGTATAGGTTTAAGGGTAGGGGTAGGATATGACATTTTTGTTTTACCCTGCCAAAAAGATACAAAATATTTTGGAGTGTAATCTTATAATACCATACCCATAACTAATGATTGAAATTGATAAAATTCATCTGGGTTTTGGTAGAAATTGATATATTTTTGACGAAATAGGATTTTAAGATATTTATGCCGATAACAAAGTTGACTGTGTTTAAATGGACTCACCTGATTGTGATAGATTACGGTATTGCCCTAGCTTTGAGCAGATGAAGGAGATTTTCAAAGTCTGCTTAGGTGTAGTTAAAGTGACAGTAACCCTGGTGAGAAAGCTATTATCAGGTTACATTCAAACCGCGTTAAAGATGACTGGTTTTAAAACCTTCAATTTCAATCTGCCAGAAAAATGTTGGTCCAAAGATTCCCAGAGAGATGGAGAAGCAACAACTGATTCCACCCGTCTTCAACTTCTACAACTACCTGCGGACGCACCCCCTTATCATCCGTCTGCGATTGGCATCTTCCAGTCAGCAGCGGCGTACAGAGATGGTGTCCGGTTTCACACACAAGGACACACTGGTGGCCAATGGGATGGCCACACTGGATCAGGTCACCCCGTCGGAAAGACAACTCTTCTTTGCCGCTTCCAACGCCCACTTCCAAAACGGGTGTCCCCTCGTTGCGATTGAGGTCATGCGGAAACTCCCCGACCAGCCATTGCTTATGGAACACGCCAAGGAGAAAATGGAACACACAGCCTGCCAGAAAAGACAGTTCCGATCTCATATAAACAGTTCTTCAGGAACGTTGAAAGACGCCAAGCTGATGTCTCTGGACAACGATTCCTGGGGAATGGAGAAAACGTCCACACCAATGAACGGGAAATCTTCAGACAAAGCGGCTGATTTGTTTGCCTCTGGGTCTTCGTTTGGAAACTCTGGCAATGAAACGGCAGCAAGTTTTGACTGGGGCAAACCAGTTTCATCAAGTATACCACAAAATTCCTCAGCCATTGACTGGAGCACACCTGTCAACCGTGTTCACTTTGAGGATGAATTGGTGCTAGACCTGGGATTGGGAGATAGCGGAGATGATGACGACGACGATGATGAAATGGAGAACGGAGAGAAAAGCAAACTGACCAATGGTGACAAGGACAGCCCACAAAGTAATGGAGATATGGACGACTCAGTGTTTGAGAAAAAAGATGTCGGCTCTGTCAGCAAGGGCTATGTGGATGTCATGGCCCAGCAGTACAAGTTCATTGCTTGTCTCAAGGTGAGTGAGGGGGTAGTCTCAGATTTGAAACATATATGCTTTGCAAGTGGCTTCTGGTTTTGGTTGCCACCGTTATACTTAGACTGAAACTCATGGGTTGAAATAAGAGTCTTGGAAGATTTCCTAATCTTTTGATCAATTTGATCCCGGCAATATGGTGGCAACTCCCAGTTGTCCTGTAACTGAAGAGTAACCACTGGGGTAACAGCAAGTGTTTATCGGTAAAATGTATG